>JAUZSX010202892.1:0-16079 GCA_034780655.1 Idiosepius hallami
AATTTCTTGAAAAAATGTTAAAGTTAAATAGATTTGTTTTTTTGTACTGATTAAGTTTTTTTTATTTTATGGCTAATTAACCTGTTATGGCTTTGCTTGTGCTACAATGAAAACAGAACACCAAGGTATAAGTCAAGAGATTTATTTTAAAAAGTAAAAAGGAAGGATCCAAAAAATGGGGAGGATAGATTGGTTATCTAACCAAGTGAGATCAAGGTTAAATTTCTGATCTAGACCTAAATGGAATAGTCAAGTCTTTCTGTAGATATGGACAGTGGTAGAGTCCATTCAAAGGGTTGTTCCACTAGAACATAACCTTTTTGTATTCTGGACAAATCTTTTTTTTTGTTTGTTTATGATCCCCTCAGGCACAGGGTTGATACTTCTATGTTCTAAAGAATTTGCCACATGCCAATATTTTAGCCAAACTTTTGGACCCTGACTTAGCAAAATCACCAACTAGTCACTCAGAGCCTTTCTATTAAAGGACCATATTATGGTCGAAATACTGATGTGTCATTTTTTGCATAAATTTATTGGCCCTTTAAAGTTGAAAGGGTTAAACTTCATTTTACAAGTTTTTTTTTTATAAATAGTTAAAATTTTCTGGTATAAAAAAATATCCCCAGGACTTTATAAATAAGCCTTTTTTAAGCCTATAAATCAAAGCACAAAAAGATCATTTATTTATTGACTGCAAACATTTTTTTCAGAAATGTTAGATGAAAACAGTTTCAAGAAAAAAAAAATTTCATTAACATATTTTTGTGAGAGAAGTTTTTTGTTCTTTAAATATGATTCATTGATTCTTTATAAAGAAAAAATATTTGTAAAAAGACAATATGGCAATTTAAAATAATTGCCAGAAATTTAATTGGTGTGTCTGTAATACCAACTGAACTGAATTTACCACAAAATATCTCAAGTCATTAAAAAACCCTGTTTCCAGTGCTGTGCTTAGTGGCATCAACTTTGCATTCTGCAACAAACTGAAAGCTTCTATCAATAATCATATTGGGTTTTTCTGCTACACATTCTCTATCATAAATTCAAAGTCCTACAAATAGATTGATCATTATTTCTTATTCATTAGTTTTGTTCTCATTTGTTGAATCTGAAATTATCACAGTTACTTTTAAATCTAAATGAAGGGACTAAAACTGTATATAAGGTGAGAGTAACTGGACTCTTCTCTCTCTCTCTCATATATATATATATATATATATATATGTACTTGGTGAGCACTAACCCAAGTTTGGCACAAGGCCATTTTACGTGCTCTTACCCGGGATTTTTACATTTGGTGTTACCCTTCACCTAGATGAGCTGCTCTCCTGAGTTAACGAGCCCCATCTGTCTGAGGCAGCTAAAGGTGAATGTAATGGTTTTGACTGGGATTTGAACTCGCATAACATGATCTCAGAGCCCGAGCTTCTACCAATATTGAGAGACAGAGAGAGGGGGGTTTAATAAATATATATTTCAATATACAAATATGATGATAATTTTACAGTTAAACCCAATTATTAGTTTGTTAATGTTTTTTTCATTACAATAGACCAACAAATCCAAGAAGAAATGTAGCCTCAAGAGAACTTTCCTCCTCCCTCCTTGCATATGCAAGGTTTGTGAGAGCCTAAGCACAACCCTTCCTCTTTTGGGCGTTGTCGTATATTATAAAGAAATCAAAGACTTCATTCAATACAATATAGTTCATTCACATATTTAAAAATGTGTCTACATACACCTAAAAAGTTCATACTTATCAAAATAGGTATTTGATTAGTTGAACAAGTAACTGATATCTTATTTGAGGCTAGGTTTTAGTATTACATAATAATTATTTATTTTACAAGTCTAGTACACTTTTATTGACTGACCTGCTTCTTGTATATCCAGTGTGTGACATCATATGTCATCCAGACAAACATACCTTGCATGATCCATGCTAAGTCACAAAAGGCTGAGAGAAAGTAGAGTCTAATGCAAATAGTGTCCTGTAATTTACATAAATCCAATTGGTTTATAATAATATTACGTGATTTATATAGGTGCAGTTAGTTTATAGTAGTGTCATAACTGATATAAGTCTATAATAATGCTGTATAACTGATTTAGATCAAATCAGCCTAAAATAGTATCATGTAATTTACATGGGTTCAGCTAATCTATGATATTTTCATGTATTTTACATCAGTCCAATCTATAATAATAAAAAGTTGATTAATCATTATATTTAAGTCACCTTCAATGAACTTAAGTTAATGAGCAATGTACTAGTTATTATTTATTTTTTTAAAAATCAAAGTTAAACTTGAATCATTCTTTAACCAATAAAATATACAGACACTATAAATTTTATCATATTCATATATATGTGTGTGTGTGTGTGCGTGTGTGTGTGTGTGTGTGTGTGTGTGTGTGTGTGTGTGTGTGTGTCTAATAGGATTTTAGTAACCCTTCAATCATAATAATCTCTATATAGTGACTGTTATCAATAATCATCACATAATCTTGAAATTAATCAGATTTAACTTTCAGACTGGACATGTTTATCCTTTACAGATAAATGGTAAGAAAACTAAGATGAGAGAAAATAAAAAAATAAATGACCTGAATCAACAAGAAACAAAAATGTCCAATGAAAACATTTTTTTTTATTATTAAATCCAAAACAGAAATATTTAAAAACAAGATTAATCTGTTTCAAATTAAATTTCTAAATTTTTATAAAAAAAACACAAAACAAAGTTCAATTTTTTGCCATATTTTGATAGACTTTTTAATGAGATGAATTTGCTAGAATTATAGAGGAGATGAATTATGCTGGATTGTAAAATTATCAGTTTACACTGAATTTTCATAAGCACCACTGACTAGTTTTGATTTTGAAATAAGGCTTCAAAATTTACAGGTCTAGGTCAACCTATGTCCAAGTATAAAGGTTCTGATTATGCAAAGAAAAGTTCTAAACCCTTTGTTTACCAAACTTTGATTGATTTTGCCTTTGTCTTTTGTAAAATAATTTTTGGTTACTTATTCAAAGATCAATTTTAAAAAGTCCAATTCTTTACTATAACTACAATACCATCATTTTAAAATATAATTAAATGACAAATAAAACAAGGTTCACCTATGAAAAAAAAACCTTTAGCTAACATTATTTTTAATGAATTCAAATGACAAGGAAAAAATAAAATAATAATCTAACTACACTTGATAATATGATTAGAGTAAATAAATTTCAATCAGTATGCTGAATACTAATTCTTTTCTAACAACCATCTAAAATATCAAAGATAATAAAAATAACCAAAAATAAGACAATAATAAATCTGAATCTTTAACAAAGCAACTATAACTTGAATTTCTGTATTCAAATTTAAAGACTAGGCTACTATTATAAGATTGTAGAGTTCCACTTTAAAATCAATCTGGTTCTCTTAACTGATGACACCTTTTGATTCCATGCCTATAAAAACAGTACAGATAACCATCAAATATAGAAAGCTTTTGGATATGTAATGACCATTCTTAAGTGGAAAAATTTTATTTGGAAACAGGTATCAACAATTGTAACTATCAAAATTGAATTCATTTTAGGTATTCACCTAATTTAAATAGGTTTACAATAACCCAAAACTGTCAAAAAATAAAAAGTATTTATTGTCCTAGATCTTAACAGGTTCAAAAGTGAATAATAAGAAAGATACAAAAAATTTACCTTTTCAGAAATAAACTAAATTCTGTGTAAAATAGATTAAAACCTTTAGTCATGCATAGACAATGCATTAAATTCTATAAATGATAACTATATATTATATTTACTTGGTTGAGCACAAACCCAAGTTAGGCAAAAGGCCATTTTTATGTACTCATATAACCCTGGCCTTTTGTAATCAGTGTTGCCCTTCACCTAGATGAGTTACCCTTCCTATTTAACCAGCCCCATCTGCCAGAGGCAACTTAAGGTAAAGGCAATGGTTTTAACTCGTGTAATACAATTCCAGAACTCAAGCTTTTACCAATGCTTCACCTTTACAGCCCAATAATACTTGTATATGTTAAAAATCACTATATTAAAGCAGTTTTCAACTACCAACCACACTCTAGCATAATGTTACAGACCAAAGTGAGAAGTACAAAAATAAGTCCTGAGAGTGAAATACTAGTTTTGTGCACAAGTTACATAACAAAAAAAAAAAAAACAATAAAATTTTTATTTGTTGGCTTCTGTATTGATTATTGATATCATTAATTGATTTTTTTCTTCTTCTGGGCATTGGCAACTAGTTCACTTATGTAGGTGAGTCCCCAGGGTAATTTTCCTGTCTGGCATCCATTTGTCATGGATTGGCAACCATTCTGTTTGTGCTTTCTTCACTCAAACACTTTACAATCAATTGCTTCTTTGTCATCTGTTCATTGGCAATGCATTTGACAACAGTCAACAGATTTTGACAGCATACAACTTATACAAACTGATTGTAAAACTGGATTTGTTTTCAATTTTTCTTAACTACAGTTTTATTGAATTCTAACTGTCAAATAATCTTGAAATTCTCAATTGAGAAAATCGAATAGACAAACAAATTCTCAGTTCAACTCTATACGGATTTTTAGATTAACAGACAGTTATGAGTGCTTCCTGAAACAAAACCCTTTCTAAAGAGTGTGCATCCATAAAAGTTACTCAAAGTAGAAGTATAAATTATGACTTTATAATGTATTTACTTGGTCGAGCACCAAACCAAGTTAGGCACAAGGCCATTTTTATGTGCTCTATAAACCTGGGCTTTTTAAATTCAGTTTTACCATTCATCTAGATGAGTTGCTCATGAGTTAACGAGCTCCATCTGCCCAAGGCAACTTAAGGTGAAGGCAATGGTTTTGACTGGGATTTGAACTTGCCTACTACGATTCCAGGGCCCAAGCTTTTACTAATGATCCACCCTCGTGGCCCAATACATATATATTGACCAATACATATATATGTTGAATATATCGTAATATTGAAAGATAAATTGTGATTCTAATCAATAATGATATTTATTAAAAATAGCAAAAATATTTCAAATAATTATTGTTATTGCTATTCTTGTTCACTAATCAAATTTATAAAAAAAACACCACTCATTAATTAGAATCCATTTTGTTCACGTTTAAAATGAACAAAAATGTGTTATCCATGTAAGCATCGACAACATACCATCTTAGGAAAAATCTTTGGATATATTTTTCTCATTTTTTATTTTTATTTTTTTATTTTCACTCCTTATATTATCTTCTCTAGAGAATAATTTCCCTGCAGGGTGTAGTTATGCTAAATCTATTCTATTATATACATTATGTCTGCTTGTTATAATCGTTTCTTATGCTACTCAAAAATTTGATTAGATTTATTTCAATTAGATAATTTTTTTTTAATTTTCTAAATCTATTTTACAATGTTTTGTTGAAGCATAGAGTACCTTTGCTTAATATTTTTCTAATTACTAGAAAAAAAAAAGATGATTTAAGGAGTGAAAAAAGGAGAAGATAATGAAAGAAAACAAATTAAAATAAAATTATAACTGAAGATTTGTCCTGGGATTCTATGCTATAAAAGCCTACCATAGATAAACAAATTAAAATCTTGAATATTTTCTGCAAGCAACAAGCTAAACAATCCTTTTTTTTTTAAATAGAATTTCTCTGCAAAAACTTTCCTTCAGAAAATCAAAATTAGATTGGTTCAAATAAAAAACTTAAAAGTAAGAATAAAGAATTAGCACAATTTTATAATTTCATAATGCTTTATTATGCTCCATACTTACGAGCATGACCTAATCCTTACACATGATTACAATTTTATGATTTAGACAATTTAAGTAGTTAATACTTAGCAGCCATTTCTTACTTTATACCTGATGAGTATCATATTATGTTGAAGTTATAAAGATTACTTTTTCCTTTTCTAACCTCTTCTTCAATGAAATGAGTTTTAATATTTCTTATTATCTAAGAAAATATATGTTATAAAGAACCTATTTCCCTAACAGAAACTTAAAAACAGCATGAAGTTTATATATATGTAATTAATTCTATTATTAAATACATTGTTATATGTTAATCAAAACACTCAGGTTATACACTTCTCAAAGAATCAAATTTAACTCAATACCAACTAATCCAATATTTTTATTGTGGTGTATGAATAGTGAAGAAGGGCAAGTTTATAGAAATTATAAAATATCAAATAGGATGACTATTGAAAAATACAATTATTTTATTTTTCTTTATTTTTTGGTTCAATAGAATTCTAAAGTTGCTGCCTGGGTAAGAAATACTTTCTCAGAGTATTGTATTAAAAACAAGCAAAGCGTCCAGTGAATATGTTTACATATAGTTCCAAAAATAATCTGCATACTAAAAGGACGTAAGGGACAAAGCTAGATAAAAAATACATTTTCAAAGTTGGATTTATCTATATTTGGTTGAGATCAATATCTGCATTAATATCAAAACAAACTGTCTGAGCCAATCATTTTTTTTCTATTTTTTACATTTTCATACTATGTTACAATGCAACACTGAGTAAATCATTTGAACAGCAGTAAAAGCACTTTATTTGAAGTTTCATTTTGATTTTCATGTTTCAGCTGCTAGCAGAGTTATTTGGTTTTTACAGCATAACACTCTTTACACTTGTTTGATGACAAGAACATTTTAAAAAACTAATGACATTCTTTTGGTGAAAAGTTGTAAAAAACAAAAATGCAGTTAAGAATTTAGAATTAATATAAGAGGGGATTCAGAAATCTCTTTAGTGTATACATGATGGAACAACTAAGATTTAACTTGCGTGTTATAATTAAAAAATCCAAGCTATTAACATCAAGTTTCAAACCTATTCTATTATAAAAATGTTACTTTTATAAGAGAGACTCTAGTCAAATAACAATCTCAATCCAAAATAGAAACCAGAAAAATCCATCCTTTGTGGTTAGTTTTATGGAAGTCTTAAAAAATTCAAATTATGTTTGGTTTATTTGGCACCATATCAACATTAGTTAGTCATTTAATGTTAGAATAATTTTGCTAGATAACTGATTTTATTATAAACACTAAATAAAATTACTTTGTGAATGGAAGAAAAATACATGGATTACTTTGGCTATTTCAGAATTCTGATTGTAGAAACAAAAGACGAGAAAATTGCTGAACAAAATTTAAAAAAAAATAGGAGGCAAGTAAATCAATAATTGAATATAAAGAGAATTATTGATCTTAATAAATATTTTGACAGGGTGGTAGTGGTGGTGGTGGTGGTGTGGATTTTATCTAATCTTCCTTGAAAAAGAGGTTAGTGAACAAAATTAAATTAGCTGCTTACTTACATCCCTATTTTGTTGTTATTCAATAATATGTTTACATCTTATACATGGATTTAAAATATTGAACGAGCACAGTGATTTACAAACTCAACAAGCTGTCACACTTCAAAAGCTATTTCACCTCATAAATAATCTAGTTAATCAAATTGATTAAATAGATGTCATGCAATATGTGCATAGATATGACACAGATGTGTATAGGCTTGTTTGTAGCAATATAAACACAAGTCCATCAAAATTATTTCTGAACTTGAAGTGTGTTATTTTGATAGCAAAAAATAAAAAATAAAAAGTTATTAAGTAAAAATAGAAACTACGAATAGGAAATATTTTTTCATCAAAAGAAACATTTAAAATAATCAAATGTAATTTTTCATAAAAATAAAACCTTTGTGGACTTCATATTTGATCAAATAATAAACTGGTATAATCACAAAGTAAAGTAAAAAGTCTTTGTTTTATTTTTGGAAAGCGTTTTTAAGTGTCTAAAAGCATTCTTTGGGAAACAAGATTTGTAAAAGCAAAGAAATTGGAACCAAAAAAAGAAAAAAAAGTTGGTGCAGTGTGAGGAAAAGAAAGACGCCATTTTCATTGTAAACTTTGTACAGCAACTAAGCAACCATGTTTGATAACAGCATCTTTATCTTCCTTATCATATATACTGATATTTTTATCTTTTGTGATTCAATGGAATAATACTTATCAAAGAGTTGAAATTAAATCAGAAAAATTAATTCTATTTCTTAAAACCTCAAAAGAGTAAACTACTCTCATATTGGAACTCTTCTTCTGATAAGAAAAGAAGCAGAAAAGTAGAACTAAAGTAGTTTTAACTGAAACCTGAAGAAATCTGTTTTCCATTTAAAAAAGATCTATTTCAATCTATAATAAAGTTCTCTTTATAAGAATAGAAGCTCATGTGAATGGTGCTTACTTCCAGTTTTCTTAATGGAAACTGAAAAAGTGACACCTAGCACCCTAATAACAGGATTCTAATATATCATAAGGTTTTGATCAAAGCAATACTTGAACACAAAGAGTAGAGTGCAAAAATTTAAACCTTTATGTAGAGAATTTGTTCAAAGAAGGAATAGTTTCAACTTAGTATTGTTGGGTTATGAATCCAGCATCTGTGACATCAATCACAGTTTCGATACATTCAAAAATATAAATAAATAGTTAAAATGAATATATAGGTTTTTGTTGCTTTTATAAATATATAACATTTTTATAGACAAAATATGCAGAGATTATATGAAATATTTCAATTGTAATATGAACTAAAACATTTGACACCACTTTGGTTTTACATTGAATAAAGAATTATGATATTTAATGGTTATCTCTACTTACATACTAAATATTCTTAGTAATATAGGAATTTATTCAGTATCATTTATTGATGTATACTTATATATAATCCAAATGTTTAAAATTTGAAATTTTCTAATCAATAGCATAAAAAATATTATTGAAAAAAAAAAGGAACTAAAAACTTATTTTGAAAATTAAAAAAAAAAGAAAATGGATTTATAAAATAAAGGTATTAAGTAATCTGTAAAAAAACACTTCATTGGAAGAATAAAAATAACAACTCATTCTGTAAAAATCTTAAATTGTTGTTGGTCTAATACCTCCTTTTTGCAAAATAATACATTTTTTATTTTGTTAGATATTTATATTGTATTAATATTTAATTATTTTAATTGTATACTCAACTAATTGATTTTGCCATGAAAGGCTAATTGTCTTAGAAAACCTAGAATGAACATCCCAGAGATAATGATGAGACTTTTAGATCATAAAATATGTATATGATTGACTAAGGCTGCATAATGTTGTTGTAGGAATATGGAACTATTAGATTGTATGGACAGAAGGAAGGTCAATAAAAAAAAATCTCTTTTTTTTTTTAAATAACAAAATAAAAACATTCTAATAAACAAACCAAAGTGAGTTTTTTTTTGTAAAAAGATCTAATTCCATTAGTATATCTATTATAAATATCAAAACATTGCCAAATCCAATGAATAATAGACATTATAAAAGCAAAGTAAGCAAAGAAAAGTATTGCTATTCTTGTTGATTTGCAAAATAATTGACTTGTTTTCATTTCAGTATATTAAAAGATAAGAACACTTGCAGTTCCAATAAATATTAATACCCATTTTAAAAATAGCAAAATACTTCAAATAACTATTGCGACTCTTGTAAAAAAAAAAGATTTGTCTTTAGTTTGTACATTGTTCATTTTCATGTTGTTAATACAATTAATTTGGTTTATATAAGAGATTAAATTCTAACGTATGGGTCATATCTTTAATTCGTCAGTGAGTTAACAAAAGTACTAATAGCTATTTAAAATATTTCACTTTTTTTTCATAGAATCATAAGTATTTTTATAGTTTAAAAGTTAGATTTGATCTAAAGAGTAAGATTTGATCTTAAGAGAGCTGTAATAATAAATCACTCTAAGAATCAATAGAAAATTAACAAGGCTTAGACAGGATAATTAGTATGTTCTTCTAAGAACCTTGTTTGTAAAGAAACAAATCTATTTTGAAATATAACATATTCATTTTCAGCATCAATCACTATTAGACAATCATTAAAAATATGATACAAATAATAATATTCTTGGTAATAAACTGATAGCCAATACAATTAAATGACATAAATTTATCTCCATTCTAACATATAATTTGCATTTAATAAAGGCTTAACTTCATTTAAAAAATGAAGACAATTTTAAACTTGAAACTTATAATGTCATTACAAGAGAAATTTTTAGATAGATAATTGGAATAATCTTTTAATTTGGGAAGAAAAATAAATGAGGCTTGCAAATTGGTGAAAACAAAGTATGTTTTTAAAATGTTAAATGTTCCAAGTGCATGTCATAGCCTCATTACATTATTGAGTTAAAATTCCTGAGAAATATTTCTCACAAATTTTGATATTTGTATCAACTTCTCTCCTGACAAAATCCTCAGTTTTAAGAAGATTAAATGCAATTTATCAATTTGTCAGGTTTAGCAAAGTTCTAAACAACTTAATTTCTGTCCTTGACATCTATGAATTTCCACAAATAATTATAAATAATCAAAAAATAATTAACATTTAATTGAACATTAAAAGTATAAAGTACAGTCACTTAAGCTGAAGAAAATTGAATGATGCATAAGAGACAAAATAAGATTTGAATATCACAATTTAAATACAAAAATACTTTGTACAGCAGAGTTTTTAACAACACAGGTTTTTGATCAAATTTGTTTTTATTAATTGTCTGAACTTATGGGATGGATTTTAATAATTTATTATTATTATTATTATTATTATTGTTATTCATGTTGTTGTAATATTACTATTATTATTATTTTTATCATTATATATTATTATATTATTTAAATGATTCAACCTTTTATTCTCTTTATTGCTATATTCATATCGCAGCTAATAAGACTTTAATTCTTATTCATGTGTTGCTTGAACTTAAAGAGTTAGTTTATAAGAAATGGTTTATAGACAATATTAAATATAAAATGCTGGTTTATAAGAGAACTATCAAGTGTTCTTATCATTGGCCATGTGTTTCTGGTGGGGCAATATATCACAAGGGCATATTAAACTGACCTTCTGTTAAACTGTGGTGATGTTCAGTACTGCACAAATACAGAATGGAACCCTGCAGTAATATTATGAACATTGTATTTGTTTACCAACTGGAACCACATTGGATCAACATAATACTCAGTACAATGCTGTTCTTATTTCATCAATGCAGAGATCTTCCCAAAATGCATCTCTTTTGTGTTTGGGGGTAAAAATCAATAAAGAATGGTTGTAATTTGTTGGTTTTTTTTCTTTTGTTTTTTTTTTTTTCACATTACCTATGAAAATATAGAACACCTATGAAAATATAGAACAAAAAAAAACAAAAAAAAACTTATCATAATTCTAAGCATTTCCTTTTTTCCCCTCATAGCTTTAAGATTTTTGTCACACATAAAAATATCAATTATTAACCCTTTACCAAATTTTCCACAGCATGGACTGAGAGTAGGACAATAAAAATACATCAGAACTCTCAACCTTAAAAGACAACAGATATGAAAACTGGATTTGACAGTAACTTGTATAAAAACATTAAAAATCCACAGTCATAACCATTTCTCACAGCTTTTTTTATTATAAAGACTAGCAGTTGGACCCAAGATACATGTAAGAATCTTGCTACACATGATTGATCTATTTATGAAATTTATGGATAGAAATCTGGCTTGCATTACACATGAAAATAAAAACAAATAACCTTTTTCCTATAGTTTTTCACTAAAGGGAGCTGGGCTTTAAAATTTCAAAATCCTTCCCCAAAATACGACGTTCCAAATAAAGAAATTTATTTTAAAAAAATAAATTATGCTGGATTATGTTAGCTTTATAAAAATATAAAAATCTCCACCAGTTACATTTTATCACAGCTTCTCATATGCAAGGCTGGGAGTTGAAAACCCAAAATACACCAGAAACTGCTTTGAAAACACAAGACCTACTTATGAAATTTAAAGACAATGATATTTACATAATATTTAAGAATTCTCATCAATAAACTTTTTTCACAATTTTTCACTGTATGGAATATAGATCCGACCCTAAAATATATCAGAATCCACCCCAACAGCACAAGATACTTAATTGCAAAGTTTGAAGAAAATAGAATTTAGCTGTATTGAGTTAGCTAAATGAAAATATAAATACTTCTCTTTAAAATATAAATATTTCCCTTGGGAAGACACCATTTGAAAAGGAAATTTACAGATCCAAATTCCCTAAGTTATATACTTCCAGAATATAATTGGTTAAGTGGGTCTATTTTCTAAAACCCTCATCAACAAAATTGACTATAAGATGTAAATTTAAGGCAGCATCCCTTGATAAACTTGCAGCAGCCCCCACTATAAAGGTATATAAAAACTAAACACACAGTCATTTTCAGATTTATTTACAGATAGAAAGAGAGGGGGAGAGAGAGAGGGGGAGAGAGAAAGAGAGAAGAGTTATACAACATAGCAAGATGGTTTATAAAAAGAAAGTAAAATGCTTGTAGGTGAAAACTATCCAATGAAGACCTCCAGGTTATCTTTTAGGAATGTGAGAATTTTATCTGTGTTTGTTTTTGACTCCAATCAGTTGAGATAATCATAGAATTGTATAGCTTTGTCCTTTAAAGAAAGCCGTCAACTAATCAAGATGGAGAACAAGAAATCAATATTGACATTAACAAGTGATTAACTGGATTTATCATTTATGAACAACACAAGAAGGAAAACAAATCAAAGTATGAAAAAGTTAAAAAAAGAAGATAAGAAATGTTTAAAGAATGCTAACATAACATTAAGCATAGTAATTTTCTTAGATATTAATAAATTCACTTATCAAATACTATTAATAAGAATTTCTTTATTTTTACTCAAGTTGTTTGGGCTTCGACTCTTTGCTTCAGTGTTATCTTTATTACATTTTAACCAATGTCCCCATGGATACTTTTAAGGTATTTGAATTTTAAGACCTTGACAAAACAAGAGGGAAGAGAATAATGAAGATGAGAATAGAAGTCAATATCAAAACTCTCTTATTGAATATAGCACTGAAGATAAAAGAAGAAGTCTGTATAACTTCAATAAGGATAATAATCAAAATTTATCTAATAAATTCATCAAGAACTTTACTTCGAATTTCTAATCAGGTTTTATTAGAAAACAATTTCTGATTTATTTAGTTCACAGCACAATAAACTACACGTTATTGTGTCTTGATGCTTTTTTTTTACATACATAAATATACATTGCTATTTTCTTGGATATTTATCAGTGTTTAACTTAGGTTCAGTATAACACTTCTTTGACTAGTAACTGTTGTAGTATCACACCAAATGATTTACCTCCCCTTGCTTTGTGGCCGGATGTAACCACTAACGGCCAAAGCCCTCTACCAAATAAACGTGTTTTACACTCGCTCCGATGTCCAGCCTCATTTATGTTACTAAACCATGATAAATAACACTTCAGTAACCTCCTACATCTATTCAGAATTAGATTTCAATGCTAGACTTGTTCATATTCTTAACAGCAACGTTAGACTGTTTCTCCTTGTTTGTTTTAGTATTCCTCATTTATAGTTCTAATCATACTAATTTCTAAGTACATATGGAAAAAAAACTTATGATCATGTGACCACCTATAATTCATCCAATGGCTTAGTTTGGTGTCTAGATATCCATGTTTCCTCAAACTGGAGATATTTCTTCCTATCTAACACTACATAGATCATTTCATGGCATAAGAATGATGGAAAGTGCAAAAGTATAGTTTATAAAGAAACTTAGATTTTGTTGATTAAGAAACAAGAATTTCATTAACAATCCTGTTTCTCTATTCCCTGAAATGTAAAATTATATACAGTGTTTGTTGCTTAGAGATAAGAATTGAACAATTTCTAATGTAATTGCATGGTTTTAAGTTTTATTTTTCATATGATTTTTCTTCTTATGAAATGACAAATTATTGATCATTTTCATAAGCATGAAGGTTTTTAGTGTTATTTATTTTAAGAAAGTGGTATCTTTTGACAGCACCAAATTCTATCAAAATATGTTTGACAATGCTGATTGCATGGTGCTATAATATCTAGGGAATTTTATTCCTCAAACTTTTCAACATCAAGTAAATAATAGATAAGTATCCTTTAAACATAAAATTTGAACAATTATTGACATATCAATTGAAAATAACAGAATCTAAATAAAATATTACCTGATGAAATTGTATTTTTGAATAATAAAAAAAGAGAGTTTATTAAAACCAGTAGTGTTAAACTGTCAATTTGATAGATTAACTATAAACTTATGTAATAGTCTTGTACAGCTATATCCAGAATAAATTGAATTTAATATTATCAATTAATTAGAAAATAACTTCTTACAAATTTTTTTTCTATTCTAAATAGCAATTCTATTTGTTTCTATTTAACAAATAATTTCATCGTTTTTGTACTAGGGTAGAATTTCCATAAATAATACTTTTATAAAACCAATCAAATCAAAACATGTAAATGTATTGAAATCCAATCTTTGAAAAGTTTCTTATCAAAAAGCTTTAAAGAACAAAATCGTTTGAATTTATTTTATTTTCTAAGCAATTACTTTTTATACATAAAAATGAAAGCATTAAACTTTTTACAACTGCTTTTAAATTCTAAATTTTGAATTGCAACATTTTTACGGGGATGTTCAAATGTCATTTTAAAATCTAAAAAAACACATTGGGTATCAGGAAAAGTATGAAGACAATAAAAATAAAAATCCAAGTTAAAAACAGAAAATCAAAAACAATATTTTATAAAAATGCTTTCAATAAATAAATAAATAAAATTTCTAACTCAATCCATTAGTAAATTGGTTTCAAAATTTCTAAACTTCAATTTCCAAGATGAAAACAATTTCAGATGAGTAACTGAAAACAGATTATTATTGATTTATGATAGCTTTTGAAGATTTTACTTTCTTATATTAAATGGAAAAGAAGAAACAGCATTGAAGAATTGGAAAACAGTCTAGATTGTCATCATCAACAACAAAATAATATTAAATTAAAATATTTGGTAACTTTTTGTTTTAAATTTCTGCCTTTTACTTCGTTTCATTGTTGTTGTTTTTTTAAAAAAAATAAAAATATTAAAAATAAAAATTTGAAATAAATGTTTTTTGAAATCCTTGAAATGAGGCTCAATAATTTGTATTTATATCAAATGAACCGTAGTCCCCATCGTATTATTTGTTTTATTTCAATTCAATATTGTTTTGGCCAATTATGCTTTAGGCTTTTTTCAAGTGATAGAGTTTTTTTTTGTTTATGGCCAGGATGAAATCTGCATTCTGATATTTTTTATCCTATCAATATAATATACAAAATTAAAGTGGAGATTTTATCCTGATCATGAACATGAAAACTACCACCTGAAGAAGGCCTTAGGAAAAATTGTCCAAAATGTATTAAATTTAACAAATATATAGATGAGGACAATAGTCTGCATAATAAATTGAAATAAATGATTCAACACTGTTTCATTAATAGATAAATATATTTTTTTAAAGTGATCTATTGTTTTGTAACTGAGTACAGCATATGTTCGTCTCTTGCAATTAATCAAATGCAAGAATTGCATTGATTTTGTTTTTTTATTATGGTTGAATTTTCTTCTGAGTTTCAGTTATTTTTCTTGTCTTGCCTGGATTAAATAACTCTGTAGACTTGTTTGAGGATTTGATATCAATATTGAACTATACTCTGGCTGAACTATTTGTTCTGTCTTATACAATTACTTAATAAAAAATAGGTATTTTAACTATCTTTATTTGCTCTCATAAAAAAAAAAACTTTTCTTCTATTTCTTATAATTTCCTAGTTAGGACATTTATTTTTCAAGTAAATATGAAATAAACACCTTTTTTTTTTATTAAATCCTTTATTAAATATGATTTTAAGATGTTTTTACTGAAATTTAGTAAAAGAGTTCTAATGACTATTTATAAGAGACTAACAAACTTCATATTTGGATATAAACATTAATAAAGACTAGCAGAACCCGTGTAAATTCCACGGTAGTTGATAACTTCAACCCCACATAAGCATAAGCCTTCTC
>JAUZSX010203221.1:0-16072 GCA_034780655.1 Idiosepius hallami
ATATATATTAATTAAAAAGATGAATTGGTTATTTCAACGAGAGAAAATATATATTCAATAAAAATCTTTTTAAGGCCGTGAACATTTGTTTGTTTTTTTAATTTTATTTATTTTATTTTATGTTTGACATCCGTACACGTGTTTCAAGCTTTTGGTGGCTATCTTCATGCGGAATCTGTCTGTCTTCAAATTTGGTGTACCATTTACTGCTGTTTTTAAAATATTTTCCTTTATGTATGTATATATATATATATACATATATATATATATATATATATATATATGTATATATATATATATATATATATTGTGTATGTACGTATGTACGTGTTTATAGTTTAATTAACTTTCTACTATTTTCAATATGCAAAACTTGAAATTGGCAAAAATTGTAATTTTCCATCTATTTTCATCCTCTGTGGACTGCAAAGAAAATACAAAATTGTGTCTGTAAGGAATTTTAATCCAATTAAATGTGCTTAAAACTTTGTTTATTTGTGTGAATATTTATTCCTACTCTGTAAGCAGAAATCTATAAGTAATTCTGTTTATAAGTCTAAAAATACTTTGATAGACTATTGGGAATAATATTGAAATCTTCAAGCAGCCATATTGCAAATTGTGCATACAAGTGTAATTAAGTTTATTTACAAACCCAAAAATATATAAACATTACATTGCTTAGAGCTTTAATTATAGAGATATAGAAATGTTGAAAGAAGGAAGACCTTACTGGACCAACACCAGAACAAACTGAATAACTGCTAGATTATATCCAATAGTTGCTATGAAATGAAATAAATGTATTAAAATCAGGAATACACTTCTTTATTTTGACCATAACTTAGATAGATAGTTAAGTAGATATGAAAAGATAGATATTAAGAAATGGACATAGATAGATAGATAGATAAGTAAATATGAAGATATACAATGTATATGATTAGATAGTGAGATAAATAGATATAGAGAGACATAGATAGATAGATAAACAAATAGATCGATAGATAAGGAAAGACAGATATAGATAGATATGGAAAGACAGAAAGAGATAGATAGATAGATAGATAGATAGATAGATAGATGAGGAAAGACAGATATAGATAGATATGGAAAGACAGAGATAGATAGATAGATTGATAGATAGATAAATGTGAAGATATGCAATATATATGATTAGAGAGTTAAATAACTAGATATGTAGATAGATAGATAAGGAAAGACATATAGTTAGATATGGACAGATAAAGATATCTATAGATGGACGTATATGAAGATATACCATACATATGAATAGATAGATAGTTAGATAAATATGGATAGATAGGAATAGAAAGACAGACATAGATCATTATTTTCCTATCATTTTTTAGCATCCTTTTTGACGGCATGGGCCTGCTAGTTAGATATGGACAGACAGACAGACAGATATATATATATTTATAGATAGGTAGATAAATATGAAGATATAAAATGTATATGATTAGATGGTTAGATAACTCGATATGAAGAGATATAGATAGATAGATAGATAAGGACAGACAGTTAGATATGGAAAGATATAGATATCTGTAGATAAATAAATATAAATAGACATGGATAGATAGAAATAGAAAGACAGACATAGATTATTATTTTCCTATCATTTTTTAGCATCCTATTTGACGGCATGGGCCTGCTAGTTACTGTCTATAAATCCTGGTTGTAAGCTTAATGATATTTATTCATAAAAAAAAACTCTAGATAAAAAGTTTGAATAAGTTTTCATCTTGTTTTGAAAACTTGTGTGGTTCACTTTGATTTCTTTTTACTCTTGATGAACATCTTTGAATTCTGTCTCAATTATGAAGAAAGTGAATTTCGAGAGCTGCACACATGAAAGCAACTCTAAACTTCTTTGCAATGATTTATCAAGATATGAGAAATCCTTACAAGTGGACAATTCAAGTCTTTTTTTCAAGAGTTTACAGACAGACTCTTCAAGACTTCCAAACGATTTCAGATCAAAGTTCAAGAAAAACATTTGAAAAAAAAAACATTTTTTTTATAAATAACAAATAACAAAATTTATTTTGCAAATGATCCATCAATAGTTTTTAATTTAATTTTATCAATTTGAATATTTTTTCAAGATTTTTAAAACAAAACAAACAAACAACTTATTAAGGATTTGAGGATTGAGTTTTATTAAAAAGTCAAGACTACACTTTTAACAATGATTAAAGTTGAAAATTTTATTTATTTTTATATGCATATATATATATGTATATATATATATATATGTATGTATGTATATATATATATATATATATATATATTGTTCATATCTATCCCTTTCCGTTAATGCCCATCTATCTGTATCCATCAATGTATCTATATGTATGTATCATATATATACATACATACATACACACACACATATATATATGTTATTCTAAGTGATAAGGTTGCTTAAAATTATAGTTAGAGTGCTCAATATCAGTGATAGAGCGTATATATGTATATATATATATATATATATATTTATATTTATCTAGATGTCTCGAAATCTATCTAAATTGCATTTTATCGATCTAGCTGGCAGTAAGATTATTTATTCAGCTTCAGGTATAGATTTAACCCTCTAAACTCACCACACTACTGTGTTTCTATGGGTATTCGATCATTGATTGAGCTGTGTCAAAATATTGTAGTTAAATATTACTTCTAACGTTTGTGTATTTTAGATCCATCACTGAGCCCATGAAACTTGCATTGTATCGCTTAACAATTTCCTGCTGAGTGAAAGCTTAGATGTGTGCACATTCACACATACACAAATGAATAAAAAAATTCGTATATATATATGTACAAACAGACAGACGCATTCAAATATGTGCACATAAATACATTAATATACCTATTTCTGTGTTATAATCAACCATACACTTTTTTTTGCATAATGATTTCCTATTTTTATAGATTTTTTTATGAAAGATAGCTGTTCTACAATAAACGGTAGATCTATCACTGAAATGGGACCAGGTAGATGGGTAGATAGGCCTCATAGCTTTTAGAGTGCGGGGTGGGCAGATTGGGGCAGGGTATTTCCAAAAAACACCATTAAGTATATGATCGTGTTAAAAATGAGATTAACTTTTTTGTCAATTTATGCAAAAATGTTCGCTCTTTTATAAAGTCAACTGTGAAATATGATATCTTTCATATGATGTTTATTTTCTCAAATCATTACTTTTCACGTGACTCTCGTATGCTGAAACTGTATGTTTAATTACGAACTTATATTTAAAACAAACATTTATTTTTAAATAAAACGTCTTTGCAAAAAAAAAAAGGAAAGAAAAAAAAAAAACTGTACCTATTTCATCTATTTCTAATAATGTAAGACAGAGCAAATTCAAAAATAGCCATTAATTTTCCCACCCTGTACAATTGAAAAACATTAAAAATAAAGTTTGACGAAGTTATTTTCCATCCTAAATGCTTAAAATGCAGTTTGGGAATTTAAACATTATACGCTAGCTTTCCATAAAACACAAATTTGTGATCCCGTATTTTCTATTCGCACGACGTGGCTTCACTAAGTAAAATGCTGCGACAACTAAATTCAGATTTTCATACTTGATTCATATATTCATTTGTTTTTTTAGAATCTTAACCACTTGTGTGTGGCATTCTTTTTATTATCGCGCTGTTCAGCCAGACGTGTAAATAAATGACATCCGACATTTTGGAAAATCTAAAAATGCATAAATATTATATTTTCTATAAATAAACTTACGACCAAAGTAATTTGTTCCTAAATCTTTTCTTTCTTTCTATAAAATCAAGAATGCATGTTTGTGGTGAATTCTTCTCATTGCATCTTCTCCCTAACAAAATGGGCCAAAGTTCTTAATTAAAATTAAGAATTGTGGTCTAAAGTGAAAGATGATTGTGAAAGATAATATTTTATTCTTCTTCATGGGAGAGGTAATTTTTTTCTTTCAAAAAATTTCTTTCATAAATTCGAAAATTTTTCTAAAATTGAAGTTTATCCTTTAACAAAAATATCCGACATTTTTTTTTTCAATATTCTAAAATTGTTGTTATCAAAGATCTATTTTTATGGCGATAAAAAAAATTAACCTGGAAAAAGAGATCTTAAAAAAAGCCAAAAATGTTTTATTTATTTATTGAAAGGTAAGAGCGTAATTTTTGCATTACTAAATAATTCTAATGTTTTTTAAAATCTAATTTAACTTTTATTTTTTTTAATTAATGAATAAAGAATTGTTTTATCTTTCAATATTGTATAAAAATTAATTTACATATTGGGTCAAAATTTTAAATTCCCTCAACCGGGTAACGCCGTGTTAAGCTGCTAGTAAATAATATTATTTGAAAAAAAAAGACTGTGATTTGACGCAAGGTCTTATTTATGTGCTCTATGACAGTTTGCTAAGTCTGGATCCCAAAGGGAAATAGATCAATAATCGAAGGAAATTTTAGAATCATCAATGAATTCAAATCAAAGTCACTTTGTTGTGTTGTCATTCATACAAATAACATTATGAAAAGGATATTTTCACCTCTTGTTTCTCTTTAAGTATGTTTTTTACCTTTCTCTTTTAATATTTGTCCTGCTCCCTTTTAAGTATCCTTTGATTTCATTTTCTTGATGTCGGTTCATTTTATATTTTACTGAACGCGAAGACTTTAGCTGAAAACATTTCGAGTTTTAATCTTTATTAATTATCCTTTATTTGTTTCTTTTTTTTTTTCTTAATTCCTATTCCTGGGTGTTTATCTCAATCACTTTCTGTAGCTTCATTTTCATGTCTATTTGTTTATCAACCGTAAACACTCACCTAATTGCAGAAATTCAATCAATTAACCACTTCACTATAGATTGTTATCGCTCTAGTCTTTCCAATCAAACTAATTATTCACTCTCCGCTGTTTTCGTCTTGATCCACTTCGACTCGTATTATTTGTTTTTCTTGCAATAATTATATCCAATCCTCAAATGACATTAACATTAAACTGTGCTAAGTTTAGTGATGAAGAAGAATCAGTTGCTTAATGAAAAGTAGAGAACTTATGACACCCAAGAAATAAGAAAATTTCGTGTGACTAAAGTTACATGACAAGTAATAGAAATACTCAAAGTCTCAAATATTATGGGTGAACTCATAAATTACAACACGCCGGTTCAAATATCAATCATTCTATATAGGCAGCGAAGGTGAGGAAGAGGTAAAAATTTGGACTCTTGAATCGTATGAGACGAGTTCAAATCCCATTTAAAACCATCACATTCTCATTTTCGTTGTTTCGGGCAGATGAGGTCATTCGCTCGAGGGAGTAATTCATCTAGATGTAAGGATAATACTCATTTAAAAAAAAACTGGGTAGGTGAGGCTTGTCAACTCCCGGAGAGTAACACTTCTAGGTGAAGGATAATACTGATTACTAATCCGGGGATGTAATAATGTAAATAACGTAAAATTGGCCATTAGAGTAACTTAGTTTGGTGCTCGAACAAGTATATAAATCCTCTCTGTCATGGCCAGTCATACACTGGGAAAATATATGAAGTTCCTAATTTCTTCTAGAATTCGGTTGAATATTATTGAATCATAAAAGCAAAAATTACTTTTTTTAATTTGTAGAATTAATAGAAAAACTGAAGCTTTCATTTTAACAAATAGATGATTCTTATGCAAAAGCTAACATATATTGTTCACAATATTAGATGAGATCGAATTTATTCCCACTGAACAAGTCTTTTTAGAAATACAAAATACGTCGGACTTAGAATTCGTAATACGCGAATTTGAATCCTGGTAATTCAGTGAACGTTCACATCTGGACTAATACCCTTGGGAAATGTATAAAGCCCCGCATTCCCACCAGCTATAGATTAAATTGTGTATATTGCATTATTCTAAAAACTATTCGTGGACAAAAGAACTTTTAAGAAAAAATTATTGTTCTCTGGATTGATAACATAAAAAAAGTTGATATGCCGTAAAATAAAATAGATAAACGAAATACACATGTAAACAAAGACTAACTCTTTAGAACACAATTCTCATTCAGTTACGTTTTACATTTAATTTTAATCAATATCGGTTTTCTGAAAAAATAAATCTGTAGGTGTTTTCTCTTTCACGTAAGTTTCTAATGTACAGAATAAGATGCCCCAAAAATCTCAATGAAGACTATTTCAAGGGCTTTCCTTAAGATACGCTGTAACACTAAATAAATAAAACGATTTTATTTATAAAAATCGTATTGTCTAAATGTTTTATAATAAAATTTACTTTTCATTACTTTATTTAAATTTCTATAAACCTATTGTGCATAGTAACTTTTTGGACAACCTGTAAATATTAAATCTGGAATGATTTTATTGTATGTTTAGAAATTTACATGTAATGGAAGATAATTATGCATTGCTTTGTTCTCATATTTGTTCAAATATACTTAATTGATATTTCATTGCTGCCAGCCAAATTGTGTGCAATGACTTATGGTAAAAATCTACGCCTGATAGTTTTTTCCCGTGGCTTGTAACCAATATTGCTTTATGTTGCATCAATTTTTATCCATCCTATTTCTATTCCATTAAAGCTCATGCTGTTATGCCATTATCTTAAAATCCTAGGGGATTGTTAACTTTACTCATCGCTGACTTTATCAAGGTAGCATTTATTACCCACTCCGTCCAAAAGTTCACTCCCAACATCTGACGTTTCATTCAACATTTTTATTTATAACTAGAAGTAATTCTCGGGGATTGCTTTCATATTTCTTTTCTGCTAATTCTATTGGTTTTCCTAATTTCCATTTTTTCGCAACGTTAGATTGATGTAAAATAGCTATCTTTATTTTTGAATGTTTATTTGTCATTTATGATATTTGTCACGTTTTCTTCCAAAGTTTAGCTAAATCATCAGGCAAAAACGTTATGACTGATTTTTTTCCGTAATTTTTTCCAGACAAAAATTGCTTACCTTAATTGATTATTTATTTAGATCTTAATCCAAAAGAATAGATGCTGAGATTTTGGTTCGCTTTATATTACGAACCGACTAATGAGAGTACAGTTTTTAATTTACCATGGCAATGTTCACAAACATAATGATGGTTTTGTCGAAACATGTGTTGATACTTTTAAATTTTCACAAATGTGCTACATCTGCACTTAAAAAAAATAGTTTGATATTCATGGGAGTAATGACATTAGTTTGCTTCTTTTTTTCCTTCCACCCTAAGCGTAGATCACAGAATGAAAAATGTAGAGTAATGTAGACTTTTGGATCCATAACCTAGTGTGGTTATATTTTTTTCTGTTTATTTTATTTTATTTTTTAATGGAAGGAGTATGAGAAATAAAAACGGGTAAAAAAAAAGTTGCTATTGTCACGAGTCCGATTGATGGAGAGGAAAGAGAATGTTTGATTAAAAGTGATAAGACACGATCAGGTGCGAATGTATCTAATCAGGAGAGAAAATTCGATTACGGACCGAACAACCCCATGTAAATATCGGTTCTCCAGAAAAAATAAACAAATCAAATGAAATAAATGGACTAAGAGAGAATAAAAGGAAAAGCAAAAAAAATGAATCATTTAAGAGCAAAAAAGAGGAAAATGAGAGAAAGAAAGAAAGAAAGAGAAGGAGCGAGAGAGAAAAAAAGAGAGATAGAGAGAGAAAGAGAGAGATAGAGAATGATAAAGAGAGAGAGAAAGAAAGACCGATAAAGAGAGAGAGAAGTGATAGAGAGAGAAAATAAGCAAGAGAGAAGGAGAGAGAGAGAAAGATAAACTGATAAAGAGAGAGAGAAGTGATAGAGAAAGAAAGAAAGCAAGAAAGAGAGACTGATAAAGAGAGAGAGAGAAAAAGAGAGACTGACAAAGAGAAAGAGAGACTGTTAAAGAGAGAGAGAGAGAAAGAGAGAGAGAGAGAGAGAGAGAGAAGGAGTGACATAGAGAGAAAGAAAGCAAAAGAGAGAGAATAATTTTATTTGATGAATTGTGTTTGGTCTTTTTAGTTTCAACCGACAAATTAAATATGACACAATCAATCTCCTTGATGGATTTACGAGTTCCATTATCGAATGCTATTTAATTACAAACATTATAATACAGACTGTTAGAAACATACCATGAAACCCATGCCGTTAAAAATGACAACAAAATGTTCCTCTTTTTACCATCAGGTGTACTATTATGCTTGTTAGTTTTGCCTGATGATTTAGCTAAACATTGGAAGAAAACGTGACAAATATCACAAATGACAAATAAACTTTCTAAAATAAAGATGGCTATTTTACATCAACAAAACCAATTCAAAACCAAGGCAAATATATTTCGTTGAAAAAAAAATAAACCAAGGTAGTATAAAATGATCTCATATATTTATATTTTTTTAATAAATATAATATAAAATGATCTCATTTATTTATATTTTTAATAAATATAATATAAAATGATCTCATATATTTATATTATTAATAAATATAATATAAAATGATCTCATATATTTATATTATTAATGAATATAATATAAAATGATTTCATATATTTATATTATTAATAAATATAATGTTATAAAGGCTTAAATGATGCGCTTAAGTAATATTAGAGTTTTTATAACATTATATTTATCATCTATAACATATGATGCTTTAGAAGAACTATAATCTATTAATTTATATTTTTGATAAAATCAAATTAGAATGTGTTTTATTTTATAAATATACATAAAAGTTATAATGACATAAGTATATCTAGAAAATGAAAATATTTTTATCATTATTTATTTGTTCTGGAGTAGTTTACACCCCTATACCATTGACATAATTGACTCGTCTTGGCTCTATGTAAGCAAGACATTTTCTGCCTTTGAGCAGAAATTAGTTACGTAGTTTAATCGCTCGTACATATTACCTGACTCCCTATATTCATATTGTGAACCCTTAACAGATGGCTACAACATTATTCTAATTTTCTTTTATTAAACATACTCATGTGTCTAGTCATTTTGTTTTACTTTACAAAAAGTTTTATCGGTACGGTGTCCGTAACAGAAATGTCATACAAACAGTATTATTCCAAAAAGGTTGCAAACGTCTATGCAGTGCCCTCGTATAGAGTAAATTATAGTGTTACAATTAAGTTTAAGAAAAATAAATAAATAAAAAACCGACTCTATACATATATTCAAGATATGCAGCGAGGATGGAGCATTGGTAAAAGCTTTGACTCTGGAATCGTATTACGCTAGTTTAAACCATTACATTCACCGTTAGCTGCCTCGTTAACCCAGGAGAGAAACTCGTGTAGGTGAAAATAAACACTGAACGCAAAATTCCCAGGTATATAGAGCACATAAAAATGGCCTTGTTCCTAACTTAGGTTTGTGCCCGACCAATTAAATATAGTATATTCAAGATATATCTATTTGGTAAGCACCAACCCAAGTTTGGCACAAGGCTATTTTACGTGCGTTTACCTGGGCTTTTTAGATTCGGTGTCATCCTTCACCTAGATGAGATCCTCTCCCGAGTTAACCAGCCCCATCTGCCCTTTACACTGAAGGGGCAATTATTATGCAACAGTTGGAAGAATATGCATTGAGAAAACCCCATTTAGTAAAAAATTTGTAATTCATACATTTCATGCATAGATGATACCAGTCTGAGAAGTAATCTGAGATCTGACTGGTATATGATCGAGGTAATACAATGCCATAGATAATCTTTTTGCTATTAGGTTATCTCGGTTCTCTCCAGTGATTTTTTATAGAATGTAATATTTAATTTGTATTTAGATACTTCCGCCTACGGTCAGTATGGAAAAATGTACCAAATATAAAGTTCATTGATACGACTTCCGTGTTTGAAATTATGAATGAAAGTCCCAAATGACACATAATTCTTAAAATCCATGTACCCTTTAACATTAATACAGTCTAATAAAACAAAAGTTACTGTAGAAATTAGATTATTACCGTACATTTGATAAGCGCTTACGTATTTTGTTTCTTATCACTTCAAACATTTATCTATGAAAACATTTTTTTAATAATCCTTAAAAAGCAAAAATTTCAACATTTGAGGAATGTTATATATCAATAAGCAAAGAAAATAAACACAATTTCTTTTACTATTATAAAGCTTCATATACTGTACAATTATTATTAGTGTTTGATAACTATTTTATCTTCATGCATCTTAACACATCCCAGTTTTCAGTACATAAAGAACGCCGAGTATTATAAAAAGCAGCTTAATTGGAAATTCTATTGAATTTTAAAAAAATGTTGAAATCATGGACGATTTGAAATCATTATATATCACTCGTTTAATTTACTGTTTAAAACAAATTTTATCTTACCTGTAAGTAGGAGACATTTTTTAATTTAATTACTTTACTTATATAAATGGTAATTCTAAAAAGATTAAAACGCAGCCATGTTTTTAATTTGATCATTGGCTTGCAGAATTAGATCGTGTCTCGAAAAACTTTCTAAGCCCATAATATTGTGATATGAAAATCAGTGGCGTAGCAAGTGGACAGGGTTTGGTCCTTGCCGGGTGACAGCAAAGAAGCGCAAAATAATGTCACCCTTGTAAAATCGAAGTAAAAGGAATAAGAAATATTCGCCGAACACGCGCGTCTAACAATACAAAGCAGCTGCAAAATAGCAACGTAACACTAGGAGTGGAAGATTTTTACTAAGTGCGTGTTGGCAAAACGGCCAGTTTTTATCCAGAGAAGCACTTCCTCATTTGCATGGAAACAACGTGATTTAGCTTCGTCAGAACGAGATTTTCTGAGTCTAAGTCATGGGCACTGCTATTTGTATTTTCCCCACAGAACCATTTTAACTACAACCCCAACAAAATTATTCCGGCAGGCTAAGACACGAAAATAGTGTGAAAATAAGATTTATTTATTAATTGGGAAACCTTATATGATGACTTCATATTGTTTTTTTTTCTACCCTTAAAAGATTCATTAATAAATAAAAAGATAATTGTTATTGACATGTAGTAATACTGCCTGTAAATAATTTGCATTTAACCATTCCGGGTGTATGTAGGGCTCAATGGGATGATATTTGTGCGGACCGAATCGATTAGGGTTTCATACAGCTTTGGCACTGATAAAAATGTTCCGTAATTTTCTTTTAAAAGTTTAAGACTTTAGAATCAATGATTGTAGGGATGTTAGAGACAAGTTAGTGTTTATTTTGTTTGGTCTTGATTGGTAAATGGCTTCCCAACATGGAACAACATCCCGAGTTGCACTTTAATATCATGCACCATCTTCCTCTTTTTAGAGATTTGTTTGTTTTTGTTTTTACGGCATATCAACATTTTTAGGTCATTTAATGCCGAGAACAATCCGTTTTTAATATACGTCACACATATTTTTTAAATAACTCGATGTGCATTATTTAACCCATAGCTGGTGGTAGTGGGGTGAATCATGTCTTGTCCAAAGGTAATAGTCCAATTATGAACGTAAATGGAACGACTAGGATTCGAACTCGAGTATAACGGTCCTGAAGTCAACTGCACATACACGAGGCAAAGTAGACTTCCTCTCCTCTTTTCAGAGATAGGAATGTTTTTGTCTAAATAATGATTTTATTCATTTTTTAAAAAATAAACTTGTTTTGTTCAAATAATTATGAACCAAAACCGTGCCTTTGTAATGTAAAATACAAAGACGTTGTTTTATTGAGGACAATTAGCGACATGAAAGAGTTAAAAGCAGTGTCCTTTGCAATTAAGAACCTTTCATTAATCAACTCCATCATTCTCTGACACGAATTATTTGTCGCGTAGGAAAAATAAACATAAAAAAAACGACAAAAAAAACACGAAAAGACAAAAGGCATAAAAACAAAGAATACTCTCATACAAAAAAAAACAAAACAAAAAAAAAACACTGATTCGTTACCCCACAAACAGAAAAAGTTGATGTGTAATTCAATGTTGAAAACAAGAAAATAAATTACTGAATAAATAAACAAATGTTTACGTTGATCTGGTGATAGCTTTTAATCGTATTTTTGTATGAATAATTGTTTAGTTATTTGCTTGGTTGGGTGGGCGGTTTGCTATTTGGCTGGATGGTTGGATTAGGGGTTGGTTAGCTAGATGGTTAGGTTGTTGGCTTGTTGCTTGATGGTTACTTGGCTGAATGGTTTGATGAGTGGCTGGTTAGCTAGATGTTTAGGTAGTTGGCTGGTTGCTGGATGGTTATTTGGCTGAATGGTTGGATGAGTAGTTGGCTATTTGGCTGAATGGTTTGATGAGTGGCTGGTTAGCTAGATGTTTAGGTAGTTGGCTGGTTGCTGGATGGCTATTTGGCTGAATGGTTGGATGAGTGACTGGCTAGATGGTTAGGTGGTTGGCTGGTTGCTGGATTGCTATTTGGTTGAATGGTTGGTTGGTTACTTGGCTGCTTGGCTGATTGCCTAACCATTTGGATGGGTGGTTGGCTAGAAGGTTGGATGGTTAGCCGGCTGGATAGTTGTTTTGGATGCGTGGTTGGCACACTATCTAGTTGGATGTGTGGTTTGTTAGCTGACTGACAGTCTAGCTGGTTGGTGGGATAGTTGATGGACTGATGGATGGATGTATGGATGGATGGACAGTTGGTTTGAAGGCAAATTTAATCGTTTGTTTAACACCATATTAATGTTTACGACCATGTATCGCCGAGTACAATCTTGCCTTTTATAAACGGTTTTCTTTTGTAAACAGGATGCTAAAACCGCAGCTTTACTTTTTGATCTCTAAAGCTTTTAATCATTAACAAAAAATAGATGTCTATTGTTTCTTCAGTCGACAAACAGAAAGAAATCAAAGTCAACAAGTATTTCAACGTTTAAAACTTTAGGGTTCAACCTTTCCCCAATGATATTAGAAAGAATGTGAACATTATAGAGTAACTGGGATTCTAAATCCTATATAACAGTCACAATGCTTCATCGGTTTATATCAGTTTCAATGTCCCCTATGGTAATTTATCCGTGACAATAAGATAAATCCACACATTCTTTGAACTATCCTATTCTTTTTGAGATGATTTACGATCCACTTTTTGAATTTCGTCATGCGTCTAAATTTAAAAATATTCCTGTAGATAAGTCATGGAAATAATTTAAAACTATAAAAGCATTGCTTCTCTCTCATTCTGGATCAATAACAGGGTTTGATAAGTACCCGCACTTCTTGACTGGATTGGAATCTTAATAGATAGCCCTTGGCGCAGTAGTTAAATCGCCCGTCTGTAAATACTTCAATTTCTGGTCTGAGGCATTAATTTATTTACTTTTGACAGCTCATTATTATTATTCAAGCATAGCTGGTTAATTGAGATGAGGTTTTCTATTTCAATAATTTGATTTTTTAAATTTTTCTTACTGTCTAGCAAGACATTTAATGGTAAGAAGAACAAGAATAGTTTACAAATCCATTATTAGTACCATAGATAGACTACATAAATAAGATAGTTGTGGAACAAAAAGTATAAAAATAGAATTAAAACAAAATCAAACACTCATATGAACAATTTTATGGTAGCAAGGATACATCAGCAAATTGATCCATATCAACAACATTAAATATATATATATATATATATATATATATATATATATATATATATGGTGTATGTTCTCTAGGCCATCTAATATAAGCGTAGACACGAAGTCAACGCTTATCAGCACTCTATCCCTAATATTGAGCAACTTAACAATAAATATAGGCAATTTAGCTCTACAGTATAATATATATATATATGTGTGTGTGTATGTTTGCTGTGGGTACACGACTGTGTGTATAGAAGTAGGCAGATAAATGTCAAAGGTTGAAAAAAAAACAGATTGACACTAATGTCAAATACACGCAGATGTTTATGCAGTTCTTTGCAGGCAACGTCAAGATTTCTTTTAACTCTCGACCTAAAATCCTTGTTGATCTTAGAAAAATTTCCCAAGAGCGCCTTTTGGCTTTTGATTTTCGACACTCTTATAAGTTTGAAACCTAAAAACAAATGAAGAAATGATATAGTAAAAAAAATAGTCAGCTTTTCAGAAATTCTTTTTTCCTAAGTTAGGTGAAATCATTATATGCTTTTTTCTGAAAATAGATTTATTTTTACTTTTTGGCATTATTAAAATCTTCTCGTCGGCTACTAATTACTGAGTGTTTTTACTATGAATTTTAGATTTAACTGTAGTTTCTGATGACATTATTGGAACATTCTAGAATATAACAATGTATATTCCAACAGCATGAATTGCACGAAAACTTTGTAAACCAGGTAAAACTGAATTAAAGTATCAATTTATAATCTAATAAACTATTATTTCCGTCTAATATTATTTTTTGATAATGTTTTTTTTTTATTTATAAATAATATATACATAAATTTGTCATTGTTTAGGCTTTTATAAAAATAAAAAAAAGAATTTTTCAAGTGCACAAATATTCGTTCCCTCCACTATTTTTAGGTAAATATATATATATATATATTGATTGACTGATTGATTTTTTTAAACAGCATATCAATTCTCATTAGGTCATTAAATGCTGAAAACTGTTTTAGATTTCTCTACCTAGTTTACTTGTTTTACAGCTTTTGCTTGTTTGTGTTTTTTCAATTAGTTTTTCTTATAAATAATTTTATATTTTTAGTTATAGTTCAGCCTCTCCTAAAAATGAGAAAATGTTTTTTTGTGCAGTTATATATATATTAAAAGGAAAAAAAATTAATGGTAAAGTACGAACAAGGCAAATGGTGGTCGCTGGAACTGTAGGTTTCACGCTTTGGTGATCGTCAATATTTTTAGCGCATTTTCACGTTCATTAATATAGCTGCTGTAGGTTTTGGTGCACGCTGGACATTTTTATTTATTTTTTTAAATGTATATATAGGACGATAAAAAAATAGATTGATAGAAAGATACTCGCTAGGGAGGTGGATAGATAGATAGAAAAAATCGGTAAATTTGTAGGACTGTATATATTGTAGGTGGATAGATAGATCGAAATAAAAAACCTAAAACCTTACAATTGACTTAATCACTCACCGGTCTTTAAAGGTGTTTCTTGGAATTGGAATAAATTTCAAGCACCACATATGAAAATCTCTTGTTTTACCATTTCGACACTAAGGGGCCGATGTATTGGCCTAAGTAACAAAAGGCAAAAAAGATACTGATATTTTGACCCTACCCTGATATTTTTCTTTAATAGAACGGCTTTGAGTGACTACTTGGTAATATTACCGAGTCGGAAGTCAAAATATCGTTGTGTATGAGTTTTCTTTTGCCTTAAGTTGCCAGAGTCGATAGATCGTTTTTTTAGGGTTTAAAGGGTTAAAGAGATGTTTATGCAATGAATCGAATATGGGAATGTTGATATTTTTCATGACCCACAGTTATGCTATTTGTTCGACCCACCCTCCCATCAACTAAAACAGCATCTTGCACGAAAAGGAAACAATGGCATGAAAGCCATTGGAGAAAAAAATCTAATTATTTTTTGCATAAAAAAAGGTATTTTTGATCAAAACAAAATACGAATGAAAACAATTTTACAATGAGGCAAATAGAGTGGAATTCCAAACTGGTATTTAATAGCCAATGACCGTATGCATATATGAGTAGGCGGCGAGGTTAAGGATTGGTATAAGCTCGGACTATGGAATCTTATTACGTGAGTTAAAATCCCAGTAAAAATAACTTTCGCCGCCTCTGGTATATGGGGCTTATTAACTCGATAAAGTAATCATCTATGTGAAGAAGGGCAACACTGATTACAAAAGCCTAAAGAATCTCCTCTAGTTTTGGGGTTGAGCATAGGCCAGCAGCTCTTTCTCATACAAACAACTATGCTACGGAAAAAGCAAAAATCCAAATTTGCTACCCAACGCATCCCTAGCTGTAACGGTTGATAAATATATTATATTTACTTGGTAAGCACCAACCCAAGTTTGGCACAAGGCCATTTTACGTGCTCTTACCCGGGCTTTTTACATTCGGTGTTACCCTTCAC
>JAUZSX010203330.1:0-16068 GCA_034780655.1 Idiosepius hallami
AGGATAGTGGTACCCCAGTCCAGTCAGCATCAACCACTATCTTTTTGATATTATCTGTTAGTAATAAAACATTTGAAGTTCTCAAATCAGTACACATAAAAACTGATGACAAAATACACTTTAATTTAGTAATCATCATTACATTAATTTCTGTGACTGTTTCGGTGATAATTACAGCTTCAATGTCAATATGTATTCTGCGATATTGCCATCGAAGAAACATTCCTCAAAGAGATGAGATTAGTACTCCACATAGATGCCCAAATGATCAAAGACATCTAATGTGTCCGTCATACCATACAAGTTCATGGTCTGACGTTAGATCAGCTATGTCAGATCCTGATAAAGCTAGAAATTCTCACTTCACAGATGCGAGAAGAATATCGCAGGACAAATTTGCAAGTGGTCATAGAAGTTCACCATTAAAGCCTCATACATCAACAGATATTTCTCATCAGGTAAGTTTATAAGTAGTTTCTTTGTTGGTTTTATTTACCCACTAGTAACTAATAACTTAATTTTTCCTCTTATATTTTCAATTTACCAATCTTTTACATATCTAGAAAATTATAGATTTACGTTAAAACTTTATTTATTTACTTATTTATTCATTATTATAAAAATTATCTAACTTTTGACTTATAGAATTTTATATTGTATGATCCTATCAAGAACCACAATAAAACAATTCTAATGTGTTCAAATGTTTTTCTATTAAATTCATTGCTTTATTACAGATATTATTGACGTGATAATTTAATGACTTGCTATTTTTTAAATTACAAAATGTATTTTTTTATATTTCTGATATTATTTGTATTCATTTATATAGTTTTTTTTTTTTTTATTAAAACTGGTTTATCTGAAAATTTATTTCATAATTTTTGCTAAATCATTAATACAATAACAATTCACAAATATGAATAAATCTTTTTAGAATTGCTAGAAAATTTAAGTAATTTTTAAAATTACAAATAATGAATTTGTTTTTTTTAAATAAATGTGTAACCATGAACAATAAATAACTTTTTTTGGGGTTTATAAATTTATAAAAATTATCCTTTAACCATGAATAAAGTTATTGCTTTTAAGTTTATATAATTAAAGTATGTTTTAAATAGGATGCTGAAACTTTATCTTTAATAAAGCATAAATGGTTTTATTGAAACATGGATATTTGACATCTAAAAAGTGAATAGTACTGAGAATATATTAATGTTTTGTTAAATACAGTTATAAAATCTGCTGCAAACATAAACTGTAAAATTCAATCAATTATTTTTTATCAATTTTTCACACTAATCTTTTTTCTTACACTTTTATAGATTATCTCCCATCAAATTGCATTAACATATCAAATGTAGATGTTTCATTGTTTCTCCTAATGTTTCTTAGAACATTGTACATAAAATAAGCAACTAGTTACCTTTAAAGTTTTTAGAAACATTTATGCATTACATTAGTTTACAAATAAAACATTTTATCGTATTTTGCACTATATAACTTATTCACACAAATATCAGATAATCATATTATAATTGATAGTATAACTTCAATATATTGACAGTATGACGCAGAAAATAATAACTTCAAAAAGCATCTTTTATTTTAATTTGATGCTTGAAAATATTTATTTAACTCATTATTAATAGAATTTCATAAAAGCTTTATGCTAATGTTTTGTATCTTGCAAAAAAGTAACATGTGGAAAGATTAGGTAATTTACCTTTTATACTATTTTATCTTTTTATGTTTTATGGAATCTTCCATGCTATCTCAGATTAAGAGTTCTTAATTTAGTGGATTCTATATATAAGGATGTCCCAAAAGTTCAAGGGAGCGTGTCAAGAATTTTTCGATTCAAACCTGGCTGAATGGTACTTTTACTAGATCTGAAAGCTTGCAGATCGATGGCAGAAAGTCTTAGAAAATGTTAGTTTTGGTTATTACTGGTCAAATAAAATTTCAAAGTGTTTACAAACTTTTAGGACAACCTTATATATTTCTAAATAAGTTTAAAATATTTCAAACTGATTCTGATTTTTAAATATTCTATATTATTTGTAGCTAACAAGACAGAAAATTAATATTTTGGAAATTTTTAATAGTATATAACAATATCCTTCCGTTATTAGTGAGGATTTTAGGATAAAGTAAATAGAATAAGCATCAGCTTTGATAGGAATCTACAAGGTTTTGTTCAACCCCTACTTTTGTGCACTTTAAAGAAAATGGTAAAGTGTTAATAATTTTCTTCTGCTTTAACAAAAATATCATGGACTTTATCTGAGGATCTCTGAATTCTTTTTTATCTTTTTAAAAACATCACTTAATGATAATTCATTATTTAAAACAAAAGAATAAAACCAAGAAACCAATTAAGCAGCAGAAATTAGGATTCCAAATTTTATTATCACAATCGACTATATTATCTTTTGTTGTGAAAGGAGCTAATAAGAATCTTACAACCTATGTTTATGGAAATATTTTTTTAAATCAAGTTAGGTACTTTGAATAGGGTCAGGAGAATGAGAACTTTATTTCATTTTTTTTAATCTTTTTAAAATATATTTTTCAGTTTTTCCATTATTTCTATAAATATGTTTATAATTAATACTGGCGCTGTGATAATATGCTTTTATTAAAAAATATCATTGTTATTACTTAAATATTTTGAGATTTTATCATTTCTTATAATTCTGTGGTTATTAGTAGGACTGTGACAATCTGCTTTTATTTAAAATATTCTTGTCCCTAATAACTAGGGCTTTGACAAAAACATTATTTAATAGAAACCTATTATCACAGCCCTAGTTAATACAGCTGATATTTGAGGTGAGGTTATGGTATTGTTAAACTGGTTAATCATATAACATATATGATAAATAATTTTTTACAATTTTTCTTTTTTCGTTTCACTTTTATAAATTGGTGTGATATTTAAAAATGCTTAATTTCTTATAAAAATTAGTTGTTTATGTTTAATTGATTCATTAAGTAGATGAATTTACACATGATCTAAAATAAAAAAAAATTTGGTTCAAACTGATTTAAATGATTTTGTAAAAACCAATTAATTTACTGTTATGTAGTGTCACATTAAAAAATATTTTAAGTTCATCTAGCGTCATACTGCAATAAACTGGAAAAAACTGATGTTTTATTATTCCTAGCAGAAAACTTAAAAATGTTAATGTCAGAATACCATTAAAAGTAAGAAAAAATAAATGGATATAAATAAAATTGAATTAAAAAAGACTATGATAAAAATTCTGAATTAGAAATATTTAATTAAATAACAATTTTCAATATGTAATTCTTTTATTTAAGATTTAAACAAAAACTCAGTATAATAAAATACTAATGATTATATTTGTATGGGAATAATTAGTATATAAAAATTAATTAATTTACTTATGCTAGAAATAAAGAAAAAAAAGAACAAAAGCTAAGCTCTTTCACAGAGAAAAATAACGTTGAAAGTAAAAACAACTAAAGGGATATAAATGTTACTGTCTTGCAAAAATACAGTGAAGTGATATAGAGCAGTATATCTTTAAGTAATAATTCATGAATCTTATGAATTGACGTGACTAACTTGGTGAAAGAATTTAAATCTTACTATCAAATTGCTGAATTTCTATGTTTGAGTACATAAGGAGGTATAATTGAAAGTAATATTGATAATTTTCTTAATACTAATGAAATCAATCCACCAATATTTTTATCTAGAAAATTTACTTCCTTATTATACTGTAGACAGATATTTATGTGAGAGAGTCATTAAGATACTTCTTTGCTTACAAACATATATTAGAATTTTAATGGTAAAAAAAAGCTAATTTTGTATATGAAATGCTACATATCTTAAAACTATATAGATGTATAAATGTATATTTAGACATGAGTGTATATGAGTATGAATGGAGAACATAGTTCATTTCAATGGATTATATATATATAAATATATATATATATATATATAAATATATATATATATATATATATAGAGAGAGAGAGAGAGAGAGAGCATGAGAAATTAAGTATATTAAATAGCAAGCTATATATGCATATAAGTGTGCGTGTGTGTATATTCAGCCACATTTCATTAATAGTAATTAAAATTTTTCTTTTTAATATCTTTAACTCAATTTTTTCTTGTTTTCTTAAAAAAGAAGAAACTTGGTAATGGAGTCAAACATCTTAATATAATTCCTTCTGATATGATACTCTGTGTGTGTGTGTGTATATATATATATATATATATATATATATATATATATATATTAAACATGAACAACATTTATTGTTGTTGTTCTTTGATAGAAATCTTGTCAATTTTTCGGATATTTCTCTTAATATCTTTTGAAAATTTTTTTTTGATATATTCCAAGCACTTTCAGACCAGTCTTGGTTCATCGTCAGGGGCTTAGAAATGTGTTTTTGGTGGTAAATTTAAGTTGGTAGATTTTAAAATGAACATTTTTTAAAAGAAAATAAACAATTTTTGCTTTGTATTGTGATAATAACATTAACATTGTCATTGGTTACCACGTTTGGAATTGCAAATGTTGTTAAGAATAATTCATTGAAGTACATTGTAGAGTGTTTGGGCAACTTATGAAATTGATTTTATTTAGACTACGTTTTTCAAATTTGACGTATAATGCTTCAAGTATTATTAATCTTAGTTTGCTACGTTCTGAATCTATAATGGTGGTATTTTCTAATATTTTCTTATTTTTTAATAAGGTCATTTTAAATAAATCCCAGCCTTTTTTAAATCAGTGTTGTCCTCCACCTAGACCTTCTTAAGTCTATGGGTCTCATCTAACCAGTTTCTGGAATCTGTTAACTTTACTCATATAAGGGTCATTCCAAAAGTAATACCACCGATTTTTTAAAGTTATTTCTTTATATGGAAAAGCAACTAAAACTGGAGTGGTACTACCAGTATGAGCAACTTTTGTGTTCCGGAATTAATTTTCTTTGCATAGTCACCACTATAATCAATGCATTTTTGCCAATAATGAATGAGGCGGTGCATTTTTGTGTCCAGTGAGAGAGCTTTTTTATAGACATCTCTGTCGCTACTCTGAAATTACAAACCCATCTCCTTACTGTGCAAAAATTAACTGCATTGATTTTATAAATGAGATTCATTAATATATATATAAATGTATTAATGAATCTGATCAATGATACGTAATGTTGTTGCCACTCCAGGTAGGATTCAAACCTAAAGATCACGTCATCCAAAGCAAAAGCTCTAATGACTGGCTCACAACACTGCTACATGTTTATTATAGCAAGATTCCACAGTTTTATCTTAACAATACACTTAATTGCAGCATTGCTTGATTAGCAGTCATGTTAACAAATGGTAAATACATTTGTTTGCAAACGAAGTCAGCATGGTTAAATTTTCCTGGATCAAGATGTGTCTTACTTTGATCAATGACAGTTTAATCAAGAACAATTTTATTATCAATCCTAAATTCAATCCTCAGGCTGCAGGTTTAAATTTGATCTGAGGTTTGGAATGGTAAGAACATTGCGTGTCACAGATGAGGTCCAATATGATCAAATAAGGTGTCTAGCACAATGTCATAAATTTTGCCAGATTTCATGTTTAATCATTATATTAAAAATTAATTTTAATGGTGGAACCAATACACCAAAAAAAAATATCTCAATCAGAGTTCTACATTGCGAGTAAATCACTTGCATTTGCAAATGATTTTTTTCAGTTGGCGAGTAAATATAAAAAAATCGCTTATCTTTTTGGCGACTTTTGTGTTTTTTTTTCCAGGGACAAATCTTCCATTAGTGAATGAAAAAATGTCTTTTCAACTTATATTTTCTGAAAATAAAATGAGCAAAGACAATTATTTAATCAATGAAAGGTTAATTGTTTATTTTTTAAATTTTTTTTAAACAAGGTTTAAAAAAGAGTATCTCTAAAACTAAAATGATATTAATCACGTGGTATCATTTCCGAAAACTTAGACAGTTGATAAAGGCTTCTTTTGAAATTTCAAAAAAAAAAAACTAATAGCATTGGGATAACCAGGCTTGCTGAATTTCCTCCTCTGAATTTTGTCTGTATCATAATTCGAAAATTAAAAATAACTTCACCTAAAATTATTGGTTTATTCATAACAGTAAAATAGTATTACATATTTTTGCTAGTAAATTTTCTATTCGGCTAGTAAATAGAAATATTTAGTAGTCAAAGGCCAACTAAAATTAAATTTGTCTGTAGAGTCCTGTATAATAATAATCAATGTATACTTCTTTAATAAATATCAAATATAAAATTTCTGGCTGAGCAAGAAAAAGAAATAGATAAAAAAAAGAAACAAGAAAAATTTAAAAAATGGATATATATAACAAAGAATAATTTGATTAATTAGTTCGTTAAAAATTGAACACTAAATATAAAGTGTGTGTGTATCATATATATATATGGGGCTCGTTAACTCAGGAGAGAAGCTCATCTAGGTGAAGGGTAACACTGAATTCAAAAAGCCCAGGTATATAGAACACGTAAAAATGGCCGTGTGCCTAACTTGGAGTGGTGCTCTAACAAGTAAATATAATATATATAAATATATATATATATATATGTGTGTGTGTGTGTGAAAATAAACAAAAAATAAAATAAAAGCAAAACCAAATATTCATGGCTCCTATTAAAAAGTTTTTTTTACCTCTCTCTCTCTATATATATATATAAATTCACACACATGTGGTGTATTTAAAATTGAAAAAAGAAAGTTCTAGATCCATCACAAAATATTTAAAAAAATTTTTTCAACCCATACAATGATACTGTTGCCATTCTAGAGCTGCTATAACTGCAACAGAATATAAAGCTATCTGTCTATGGTATATACAATATCAAGTACAAGGCTAGTTTACACAGAGAGAGAGAGAGAGAGCGAGAGAGAGAGAGAGAGAGAGAATTGTTTCATTTAATTCTCTCAAGAAGAAAAATTGAACGGATCAACATTCATCAGCACCTGTTCCAAAAGTAATGCCACCTATTTTTTAAAGTTAGCCAATAAAAGTTGAAGAGCTACAAAGTCAGTGATTCTACCATTAAAACAAGCCTCCCTTTGGACTCCAGAAATTATTTTTCTACACCATTCTCAATGCACTTTTTCCAGCAATGAATGAGGCATCTACATCGCCACTCTGAAATCACCAAAACCACCAAAGTTATCTCCTAGAGGTGCTGGTATAGACTGAATTATGTTTATCAGAATAAAAACAAAGATATTACTTTTGGGATGACCCTTGTATAATATCAGGCTTTATTAAAAATTAAAGAAAAAATCAAAAATAAATTTTTGGAAAAAACTGTTAAAAAAAAAGAAAAAACTCTATCCCTGTCCTGTTGTTTTTTAACAATTAGGTTTACTAAAACCATATTTTTACAGAAGGCTGGATGGAAGAAAGGGAGTGATCTGTTGATAGTATAACCTGTGTTTTGTCTGATTTTTTATGCCTTAGAAACAAGGCCTCGGTACCAGACACAAGTCAGATTGCTCAAGTGATTTCATCAGTATTGCCGCAGAAAGATTCTCAGTATCAGTTATGAGAACTGTGCCTCTGATTGCTTGTTATCTAGAATAAACAATGAGCATAGAATCAAAGGTGGAGAGAAATCAAATGTGTTTGACAAGCCGTCTAATCCAAATGGATAAATCCATACTCAACTCCTCTATTGTAAAAGCTTGTCTAGAAATGGACTTCAATGTAAAGTTCAAAGACATTTAAGAAAACCTGTAAAGAGTGCCGATAGCATTTGCTGCTGAAGTAGAGAGAGAAAGAGAGAGAGATCTTTCAGTACATAAATTTTACAGGCAGAACTAAAAAGAACCTGTATGAAGTATAAACTTTTGCCAGATTATTGTTAACTTTTTTTAAGTATGTGAATTGTGTGGCTGTATCCCATTTGTTTCATCAATCATTCAGAACAATTGTATTCCCTCTCCTTGTTAAAAAGTTTAATTTAGAAGCAAAAAAAAGTATTTAAAAATAAAGTGGATTGACTTTAAATTTATGATATAAAAATAAAATTTACAATATAGAATGTAAAAATCTAATTGCTTAATAAGTTTAAAATTTGTTTAAATGTCTTATTTTTTATGATTTAAATTATTTTGTTCGTTGAAAAAATAAAGCTTTACTGTTAGAATAATTATATAAAGTGCATAATTTCTTTTACAGTATCAATTGTTTAATTGATCTAAATTAACCAAAGTAATGCCTAATCTTGGAATAGTTATATCTAAAAACAGTTAATGTTACAACTATAGCAATTTTTACAATAATTAGATTTTGTTTATCTTTTCTTTAAAGACAAATAGTTTAATATCTCTCCAGTCCTTTTACATTTAATTTGTATTTCACATAGAGTTTATTTTTTCTATAAAACAAACAAAATCCCTTTTTCATCCTGTTTTTAAAAGATGTTTTCAATTTACTGAACATTTACTGTAGTGATTAATAAGGAATATATATTGTTAGCTCTTATCACCTAAAATCGTTTTTTTCCACTACTAGTTACCTCCCTTGTGCATAGAAAACCAATTCTTTTTTTTTTCTTTTAGACTTAGCTTGATATTTTTTCTTTGTTTAGTAATATCATTTTTATAAAAAAGTGTGTGGGGGGTTATGGTTAATTTAATATCCTTTTAAATAAAATATTATTGTTCGTGCCAAACTATGTGTGTGCAATATATTGCATATCCAATAAATTACAAGTTATTAATAAAAAAACAAACAAAATATTATTTATGCTTAGGTAAAGAGCATAACCACATTATTTTGACAGTTACTTCTATTTTTTTGACATTTTTAATCATAAAATATAAATAAATTTACTATGATGACACTTTGGATAATTTTTGGGTTGAGAATTATACGAAACATTTCAGATAATTGTACATAATATTATTGAAAGTTATTAATATAAACTGATTAATTCATACATATCATACTGCACAGTGATGTGTATGGTATAACAATTAGTTTCCTTGAAAGGAGTAGCAGGGGCACCACATGCAATTTGTTACTTGACCTGGTACAGTACTTGGTATTCTTGAATGGTCACCATCTAACCACTGACCAGACTTGACGTTGCTGAACTTCGGTGATCTGATGGGAACCAGTGTCTCAAACGCGACTTGACTGATTATTGATATTTATGCTTTTTTTTCCTTTTTCAAATATCTTTACATATATAAACTGATTATGTGTATTGATATTTGAAATTAGAAAAAAGCATGCCTTTTGTAAGAAATCTCTTCACATGAACAATTGATATATCAGTTTTCTTTAAATTAAATATTTGATATATTTTATAACAGAATAAAAAAAAAACATTTTGAAAAATCATTCTACTTAAGACTGAGCCAAGCTGATATGAAATGAAATTTTACAATCAAGCATGTTTCCCACTCAATCACCAAAGTAAAGCAATGTAGAACCTGTTTATTACTATGATGGGTGACCTCTTAGGAATATCAGGTACTGTACCAGTATGCCAGCAGGATGCAAAACACCTGCTTTCGCCCAGAACCGGTATCACTCCATCTCTTCCCCGCTCCCCAGAACGACCGCCTAGCAGCATATTACACATTTGTAATTATTTCATAATTATAATTAAAAAAAATTGATAGAGTTTTATTATTACAAAATCATTAAGGTAGTAACTTTATTATGACTAAAATTACCAAAATAGAGTAGAGATTTGAATTTCAATATTAAAAATAATCCAAATAATATATAGTACACGAAGGAAATGAATTAAACATTTTCAGTCTCAACTATTATCATCATCCAAGCAAATAATTGTCTAATCATTATTTCAAGTTATTAATAATAAAATTTGATGAAGTTGGTACATCTTTTCATAACTTGATAATTTTCAAAGCATTAAACTTGCTCATCGATTTTCATTATGAAAAGTGGAAAGGCAGTTAACCTTTGGAATTGTAATAAGCAAGTTTGAATCACAGTTGGTCTGTTTGTATTCAAATTTGGTGAAGATATGAATTTCCATATTTTCTCCAGCTTAGGGTTAAATAGTACATATTGTGATATTAAAAAATTTAGTGCGGAGCCAAGAAAGTTTATCAAAAATGATTGTTCTTGGCATCAAATGATCTATGTAGTTGATATGCTGTAAAACAAAAAAGAAATAGTTTAACCAGTACAATACATATCAGATTTTCTCATCTGGCTAACTAACTTCTAATCTGTTAAGGCTCCATGTAGTAGACGAGTAGAAGGCAATTAGCAATTGAAAGGCAGATAATACTCTTACTTTTGTTTCAGGCTGGTGGACAAGCAGATAGTTTTCCCCCAGTCTCTCTCCTCTGTATATTATACTCCATAAATTTCCTTTTCTGCCTATGCCAAGTTCGTTCTCATTCTTCAAAAGGGCATCCCACAATGCTAAATTTTTCAAATTTCATAATCATTCCATTATAGATATATATATATATAGAGATCCAATTTAGTACAATAATTGTTGTTAGTTGATTATTGACCTTTTTTATTATTATTCTAAAGTTTGTTTTTCATGTTTTGTTTAAAAGAAGTATAAGAAAATAAGAATCTGATTTAGTACATGGAATCAATTACAAACTACCTCATTTACTTTCAAGACTTGAAAAAGATCAACTCCTCTACTTCTTATAAACTCATATAATAAAGAGGTTCGAATTTAAGAAGTCAGATGATAGTTGAAAATAGGTCTCAATATTAAAGTCCACTAGAAAAATAGCACAAAATTGAGCTTTTTAAAGAAAAACAATGCTAATTTAGACAGATAAATCTAAAATTTCATCAAAAAAAAAATTTGACAAGTAGTAAGTTAAGTATTAAAACACTAATTTTCAGAAAGACTTACAATATTATAAACAACAAACTTTATTGTGAATATGACAAGAATGAAACGGTCTTTGATAAAATTAAAATCAACTAAAATAAATAACTTAATATTAAAACATTTTTTCCAAAATGAATTGAACCCTTTTTTTAGGTATATAAATAAAAAAATTTATATAATTATAACTTAATTATATAATTATAACCAGTTTCCATAAAAAATGTAATATTATTGAATATCTAATCAAGATTGTATTTGTATTAAATATCATATCTAAGGGAAGTTCAATTGGGACTGAATAGGCAGTAGGCCTCTGGAAACATAATATGCAACTTCAAATCCGAATTATTCTGTGGATGTTCACATTTCGACCAATAACATTGGAAAAGGTATAAACACCAAACTTCCTCAAGCTATGGATTGAATAATGCATATTGTGTAATTCAAATTACATATGGACAAAAAACCTTCATTGAAAATGAGTATTTTTGGCATTAAATGACCTACAACCATTAATGAAGTTTAAGTCATTGAACTAGATGAAAGGTAAATTTTAGTTGTGACATAATTTTAGAAAAAAGTAAATTAAAAAAAGAAGCTAAAATAAACAGCATAATTAGTTTTATTAATAAAAAAAATGTGTCAAATAAGCAAAAAAATTTTAAGAATTTTTTTATTATCTTTTATTTCATGCAGATGTGTATTGAGGAAATAGCAGAAATCGCAAACATGGACAGGCATAACAAGTGTTCTGTTACAGCCTCTGCAAACAATAGCTGTAGATCTACAAAATCCTCACACTCTGATAGTGGACATGGCTGGCATGAGGGAGGCATGGGACGGGGTGTGGAGGTGCCAGGTATGTAGTAAGGACTAACAGATTGTTCCAGTCTGTGACTGACATGTTCAGAATCTATCTAGTCACAACCAATATTAGAAAGTTTACTTTCAAAACAAATCTTACATGCACAAATAAATAGCAGGTTGTTAACCTTTTATAGTTTAGTATGTGTGCCATGCTCACTACTGTCAAAGACTAGTATATATATTATCAAATTTAGAAAGCAGTGACATTTGATTGCAGTATTACATGCAAGAGGAAGGCAAAGAAACAATGAAAACCTTCATAGATTGGACACATGGAGATTAACATACAAAGTAGATTCAAGGAGCAGTGATGTTTATTGAGGCTATTTTGACAAAAGAGAAAAGAAAAAAATATGAAACATAGAAAAATCTAAGAGACTAGTACAAGACATTACCAAATAGTACATCAAAAAAAAAAAAATAGTCAACTTTGATATTTGGATACAGGACAATAGAAGTTCAATCACCTGTGCAAAGTTCTACAAATAAGTATCACACAAATAAAGAGACATAAGAAGAAAAACATACCATGCTTGCTTGAAAAAACCCACCTCTCCTCTTCTAGACTATCTGTTTCTGGCAGCTTTGCTTTCATTCTATTTCACTAATCCGAATTTTAAAAGTATCAATGACATGTATCTCCCTAATAATCATTTACATGCATTTAACTTTTTCAGAACAGTTCTCATCCCAATACTGTCATTCTCCTTCACCTCAAACTGACCAATTCCACAGCAGAGATATGAAGTGCATAGAACAGATATTCAGCCACCCCAGTGATGCCATGATCACTGCTAGGTATTTCTTCAAACCAGACAGTGACCAAAGTAAACAATTGATGGGAAAAGAATCTGCTACAACAGATAGCGCTACCTCTGGTTCATATTCAGTACCTAAAACTTCCCCAGTGAGAACCCGTCCTACTTCATATCCCAGGCCTTTACCCCCTGTACCACATAAACAAAATTAAGTTAGCTTCATTAAAGAAATAGTTCTCCCAAATACTCATCTATGAATACCATTTCTAATTGATATCCTAGAAAAACAGAGCAATAACAATGTTTGCCTGATATGTAAAATGTGAAGACTTTAAACTCTAGAAATTCTTTGATCATTTAAAAAACACTGAAAAAAAAAACAGGTCTTGATATTTTTGGTTAAACGCAAAAGAAAATGGAAAAAAAGCCTCATGATGAAAATGATTATTTTGCCTCATCTCAAAAATAAAAAAATTATAAAAATGCATTTAGTTGAATTAAAAATCAAAATGACATTTACTCGCAACAAGCAAATATTTAAGACATTTAAATATCTTCACATTAATTTTAACAATCTAGGTTTATCTTATGTTTTTGTATATGAACAGTTATCATTGAAAAAAATCTGTTAGCTTCTAATGCAGATTAAAAAAATTCTTAAAAATGCAAAGATTCTATAGAGCATATTGATTGCAAAAAAACAATATCCATTGACCTAGATTCTCCTTGTTCCAGAAGTGGTACTCAAATTTGTATTGATAAGTAAACATACAGGATATTGATTTCTGAAAGATTACCGCCATAATAGGTTTTTATATGTTTTAGATGATGGACTCAGCATTATGCCTTTAGCAGAAAACATGCAGCTGATTTAGCAAATAACAAAAAAGAAATGTATCACTTTTCAAATTTCCGCATAACCAAATATTCATTACTTGTTTCTATATGTATGTAAGACATAATTAGTTTAAGACAAAAAAAAAAAATCAAAATTTAAAAACAGCTCGAAAAAAAAAAGAAGATTGATAAATTAGCTACATAGGTTATCTAGGTAAAAGAGCATAATTTTGCATACTTTAACATTTTCTAAGAAAAATGTGTCAGCAACATCTAGGAAACCTAAGAAAAAAAAAATTGAAAATGTATGTCTGCGGTAGCTTGAAAAAAAATGGGGAATGAGTTATGATTTATTTCATTAAAAACTCAATTCATCATTCATCTTTACATATGTGAAGATATAGGTGTTTGTCAGGAAGATAGAAAAGAAAAAAACGGGGAAAAAGTAGATGGCATAAAAAGAGAAGAGGAGTGGGGGAGGGGAGTGCATGTGCAGAGGGCGACGAAGAGGAAAAAAAGGTAGTGATAGAGATCCTGCCTTTATTCAATCAGTTCCGGTGACTGGAGCAGCCATTACATACACAAGACACTTGATAGGATAACAAACTGCTATCTTTCTTTCACAAACATAAAAAACACACATACACACTTACTTATTGCTGTTGTCACACAGCAGCAGTAGTAAAAACAGAAATCTATACAAGGATGTACTTCTTATCTCACCACAGATTCCACTGGATTTAACATCACAGGTGAGTAGCTGCTAATATTTTTTATTCTCTTTTCATTGTTTTAAAGCCAAATCAACCTGATAAATACAAAAAAGTTTAAATATGGTTTTAATCCTTTTTGTTAATTCAATTCAACACATAAGGTTTTTTTTTATCTACACAGTAAATGTCTAAAAAAAATAACAGAATAATTAATGTAAGTCTCCATAGCTGTAATGCTATATTCTTGTTTTTTTTCTACATCCAATTGAATATAATTTCTTTTGCATATATTACTTTAAAACAATACATAAAAACTTATGTTGACCTTTTCTAATTAATTATTTATCTATTATATTTCAATTTTCATACATACTTTATGAAAAAAATTACTAATCAATATTCTACACTTATATATTATAATATAATAAAGAAATTAACTAAAAGATTTTCTTATTTAAAATTTATTTGAAAGTTTTGGAAAATATTCAAATAGTATAACTTTTATGTTAATACATTATAAAGAAACAACTTGCAAAATATTTTAATAATCTTTTGTACAAGAAAAATAGATTCATATGAATAATTAGGAAATATTTTAATTCTAATAAAGCTACATATGGTTTGGTGATTAATGCTCAAATAATTTAGAATCTTGAATACATAATATACAAAAACAGATAACTTTTTAGAAATTATACATATCATTTTTATAATATCAATTAATTGATGACATTAAATACTTAATAAAAAAAAGAAATAAAAGAAGAATCCTTTAAAAATCAATCTAGGAGTGAATTTCAAAAGCCATTGAATAAAGCAAATTTGGCTGAAAAAGTAATGCAAAACTTGGAATTGAGCTTTTCCTTAAGAAACATTAATGTACATAATCTAATTCTGGCAGGATTATAATTTTGATTCTTTTTTATCTTTCAGAAACAACAGCATCATGTTGATTTCATCTTATATTCTACTGGCCATTGCACATACAAGTTTATCTGTAGACTTAACATACTATGTAAAAGAAGGCCAAAACCCAGGAACATTGGTGGGAGACATTTCTCTGGACACACACTTGATAGATGGTATATCATATCAAAGAAATGGATTAATCACATTTAACATTCTACAACAAAGTATGTCAGATACAAACCAGTTATTTCGAGTATCCAAGAATACAGGAAAACTTTATACAACTCAAACCCTAGATACAGAATTGATGTGTAAGCAAGAAAAAGAATGCTACAAAATGATCGACATAGCAGTGAGGAAAGGAACATCATTTATCAAATTACTAGAAATCAAAGTAATAATTCAAGATGTTAATGATCATCAACCACAGTTTTCAATGAAAGAAGTGAAAATAAAATTTTCAGAAAGAGACCGTAAAGGAATCAAAGTATCAATACCAAATGCAATTGATAGAGACGTTGGACGTTTGAACTCACAAATAAGCTATCAATTGAAAAAAAATAGGGATGAACCATTTACACTTTCTATATCTGAAAGAGTAGATGGCACATCTGATTTGAGCATCATATTAGAAGATATGCTGGACAGAGAAGCTAAAGATGCATATACAATTCAAGTGATTGCTAGAGATGGAGGAGCTCCGGCTAAACAAAGTGTTTTGGACATTCATATTCTAGTAACTGATATAAATGATAATCCACCAATATTTTCTCAAAAAATGTATAATATATCAATAAATAATGAACCAAGCAGACTTGTACCAGTTCTCATACTAACTGCACAGGATTTGGATACAGGAAACAATGGAAAGGTTTCTTACTACTTTAGCTTAAAAACATCTGAAATGGTCAAATCTCACTTTCATTTGAATGAACAAACAGGAGAAATTTTCTTACGTAAAAAGTTTTCATTAGGTCAAGAATTGCTTCATAACTTATACGTAGAAGCCATAGATGGAGGCAATCCACCATTGAGTTCTTTAGCAAAAGTTTTGGTCAATGTAATTAGTGAACAGAAT
>JAUZSX010203438.1:0-16067 GCA_034780655.1 Idiosepius hallami
GTGTGTGTGTGTGTGTGTGTGTGTGTGTGTGTGTGTGTGTATGTGTGTGTGTGTGTGTGTATGTGTGTGTGTGTGTGTGTTTAATGCTGTCCATTATTAGATTAGATACGTCTCAACATAAAAGAATTAAAGAAAATGAAAGACAAAACTGTTTGGCCGTCGATTCTGGTGCTATGTACTTTTATTCTCATCTTTTTTGTTGTATACATAAAATTTCTCATTTGGCTGGATTTCTGAGATGATCGTTGATAATTAAGGCATTTGTTCTAATCTTTATCATAAGATTAGCAGCATAGCCTGGCGTTGCTCGCGAAACCCAGAAAATTTAAAATATGCCCCAAAATGAGAAAAAAACCATGCCAAGTCCACTTGAGACAATGAATAGGCAGTCGACTTCGGATGAGACCCATCAACCCAATGAAAGTAACTCATTTGGATGAGGGGCAATACTGATTACAAAAACTCCAAAGATGTAATGAGCACATAAATCTGGCCTTGGGCTAAAATTGGGTTTGTGCTCGACCAAGTAGTTAAGGCTTCCCCTTTTTGTTTGTCTTTTTTCTGTTTTTTTATTTTTCTTATTCTTTGTAATTTTTATTTTCTTTTTACTTCTTCGAGTCTTTCTTCCTTTTTTTTTTCTATTTTTCTTTTTCTCATCTTTTTTATCTTTTTTTAAATCTTTTTTTGTCTTATTCTTTCCTTTTATTTTTTTGGCTTTTTTCCTTTCTTCTTTGTTCTTTTTTTTTTTAATTCTTTGTCTCTTTCTTCCTTATCTTCTCCTCTGTTCCATTCTTCCTTGTCCTCTTCTAATTTTTATCCTTCTTTGTCTTCTCCTACTTTATCTTTTTCCTTTCTTTAATTCCAAATTTTCTCCATTTTGTTTTCTCCCTTTTGTTATTATTATTATTATTATTATTATTATTATTATTATTATCATTATATGATTGCTTCTTTTTCATCTTCTTCTTTCTTTGTCCTCCTCTTTCTCGCAAGGATCCACATGTTGTTTTTATATTGTTTTTTCTTTTTTTTTTCACTCAATTGGTCACGTGACAATTGGTAAAAATTCTAGAATTTTCCTGTCTGTCCACACCTAATCTTTTAAATGGGGTCAAATGAAGGACTTAATGTCGTTTTCGATAAAAAATAAACAAAATGGCCATGGATTAACATAAAGATTTAATAAGGAATGAACAAACCCCTATCAACCTCACGACTTGTAAATTTCATACTACCTCAGTGGGGAACTGTTTTGGTCGCCCGGGTCAGTCGTAGCGGTTTGCGCCAACCCCTCCTACTCTAGCTGATTGTTGATAATACATTGACCTTCAACATTACAAAAAGCCCTTAAAATATTTTTTTCATGGAAATACAATCAAGTATCTAATAATATTTAACTTGAAATATGTATATTCCTTGGCCATAAAGCTATTGCTAAAATTGAAAAGTTCGTTTAAAAACAGTATTATTATTAGACACATAAAACATTAAAAAAAACAAAATATTACAACCTTAAAAACTAATTTTGGCACAAAATTTCAGATATTTTTTCTTCGCTATTTATTAGTTTTATCGTATTATATTCTCTGTTTTTAACTCCCTCAAAATGACGCCCCCCCCCCGCTCAGCACGTGCTGCCAGAGGGCGGACCGCCCCTGCTTTGCTACACCAACTGTACTATCTACAAACATAGCTTTCATTTTGGGTCTCAGAGTCAAGAAAAATACTCTTCCGTTTTGTATTGCGTCATTTGGCAAAAATGTTTCTTTAAACACACACACAAACACACGTGTGGATGTGTGCGTGTGGATGTGTGTGCGTGCATGTATATGTGTGTCTGTGTGTGTGCATGCATGCACATGTGTGTATGTGCGTGTGTGTGCATCTGTGTAAGTGTGTGTTCGCGCACACGTGTGTGTGTGTGTGTGTGTGTGTGTAATTGTTTCGCAAGAATGTTCCCAGGGCCTAGACAAATAGAAACCTGTGAGAACTTTAGTAAAATATTGCTCAATATCGTGAAAGAAGGAATGTGTTGTGGTGAAGAGTTTTTTCGGGGTTTTTTTTCTTGCTCATTAACATGAATGAATTGACGAAGAGTTGGAATAAGAAAAGAAAACCATAAAGCTATTGTGAATAAAAAAAAGAATAGAGTATTAAGAATATAAAAATTATGATTAAACCAGATACAATCAAATTTATTTCTTTCATTTCTGAATGTTTTACGGCCTATCAACCACTTTTTGGTCATTTGATGCCAGTAAGATATTTGCGGTGCCATACTTGTTTGTTTGATTCTGCCCTATGTTTCTGTTGTACGGTTGACTTGGTTTAGTAGTTTTGTTGCTTATTTTTATTGTGTTTGTTTAATCTGAGGAAGTTTGATCAGTTTTGTTTCTTTCAAATATTAAATAATTTAGTTTTACTTTTTTTAATCCCATCAACCATTGCGCCTAAGGGAACCAAGAGGACCATTTTGTGGGCTTTTGAAATTAGTGTTGCTCTTTACCTACATTAGATACTCTCCAGAGTTAACGAGCCCCATCTACCGGAGGTGGGTAAAAGTAGATGCAATGGTTTTGACTGGGATTTGAACTCACGTAATACGATTTCTTAGTCCAAGCTTTTACCAATGCTTTACTTCGCCTGTTTTTTAATACTTCGCTGATATTTGTTGCTTTAAACTATTTTATTGAAACGTTTTTGTACGTTTTACATGCGCAAGTCCACTTGGACCAGCAAGTAAGCAGTCGGATTTTGGAATCGTAATCCGCAAATTCAGTCATTCTATTTGCGTTCATAATGAGAACTAATACCCTTAGGAAAGGTATGAATCCAAACATTCCTTCCAGCTTTAGGTTAAAATACGCATATGTTGTTATTAAAAAAAACTTTGTAAATAACAAGAAAGTTTCTAAAAAAAATGGTTATTCTTGGCATTAAATGCCCTAAAAAAAAGTTTGATATGCCTTAAGATTAAATAGACAAAAACACAATTTAGTGCTTCTTGTTACATTTAAGCTTTAAAAAATGTGTATGTTTGTAAATGGTTTTAAGTAGTGGTGTTGCATAGCTATGTAGTCCTGTTCCATCCTGTCGCTCGGGTGCCTGTCTTCGCTTTCCCCCGAAACGCACATTGCATTAAAAACCATTCGCAAAATTTTTAATTTTCTTTATTAATTCACGAATGGAGTTTCTCTATGGACAATCATAAATACTTCACTAATATTTGTTGCTTTTAAATATTTTATTCTAATGTTTTTGTACTTTTTACAAGGCGCCCGGTCTGTCTTAAGAATCGTAATACATGCATTCCATTTGCTTTCATTTTATGGACTAATAACCGTAGGGAAAATATGAACCCTCACATCCCCTCCAGCTATGTATTAAATAGTGCATTTAATGGTTATTAAAAAAAACAACACGTGGACAAAAAAATGATCGTTATAGAAATTAATTGAACTACAATGGTTGATATGTCGTCAAACAATTGAAACTTTTTTTTTACCTTGCGTATTGTATTAAAGAATGAAATAAGGATAACTAATACAAATAACATTTGAACAGCCAACAAATAGAAAAAAGAATAATGTCTTCAGTGCATGATAATAATTAAACAATTATTATTATTATTATTATTAAACAAATAAATACACATTGGCCAATATTATAAGAGATGTTGCAAGTTTGTCAAATCATGAATTTCGTATTCAATGACTTTAAATAGATTATATTTCTTAGATTACGACAAAAACTACATATGAGAAAATATACTTAAGAATAGGATCGGGGAAAGTTAACTGATAGCAGTATTTCTAAGATGGTTTCAAAGATCATTCGTGTTAGTTAACATGCAATAAATTAATTTAATTAGACGGGTGTTTCTGTAGCCACTGAATAAAAGCTGTCATCCGACACGTCGAATACCAACGACCCACAACAACCACGCGACAATCTGGACCGAAAACTATAAAGATCCACGGAAAAAAAATGCCATTTGTAAACAATTTGATTCTGGGTTATAACTGGGATGGTTTGCATGGCCATGTGTGTACCTAAGAAAAGTGAAGATGACTCCTCGAGTGAAAGTGGTGGATATGCAACAGATAATAGATGGATGGATAGATAGGCAGACAAACTGATAGATAGATAGATAGATAGATAGATAGATAGATAGATAGATATAGATAGATAGATAGATAGATAGATATAGATAGATAGATAGATAGATAGATAGATATAGATAGATAGATAGATAGATAGATAGATAGATAGATAGATATACTGTTTTGTTTTAAATATTTATGAACAGAAACCGTTTTAAGCTGGCGAGAAAAAAAACGGAGAAAAGAATGGTTTTTGCAGAGTTTTTTGTTGTTTTTAAAACGAAAGTGAAATTAAATTGCTTTTAGTTAGTCTAAATAAACAAAACTGGCGAGCAGAGAGTGAGTGCTTCTTCTTTTTCTAGCTTGCTTCTTCTCACTTTGACCCAAACAGGGAAAAGAGAGAACTAGAAGAGTAGAGACGACGGTTGTTGGTTGCTATAAGAAATTAACAATCTTAAAAACCGACACGGCGAATCTAAGAAGAAGCGCCCAAACAGAACGATAAACAATACACTTCATTAAAAAAAAACATTAACAATATAAATTTATTATCATTATCAATATTTATCTATTTATTTATTTGTATATTTATTTATTTATCAGAAGAAAGCTACTTCGATCACTGACAACGTTAAAAACTTAAAAACTTTAAAAAAAACGCTAAAGAAGAAGCAACAAACATTATTCAATAAGGAATTTAGGATTGATTAAAGTTTAAAGTATTTTTTTCAATTTTTTTATATTAAAAAGTTTTGGGGTAAGGATAAAGGCGGAGTCGGTCTAAATAATTAAAAAAAAATTATTTAAAGTTTTTTCATTTATTCGTGTATTTATGTATTATTGTTGATATTGTTTGAAAAATGTTTTTAAATGTTGCGGAAGAAAATAAGACACATCATTTTTGACATTTTAATATATTTTCTTTTTTGTAAAAATATTTAGGAAAAAAATTGATTTAAAAATAAAATTGGGGTTAAAATTAATAATTGTTTTTTTTATGTTTATGAATGTTTTTAAGGGTAATTTCTCTTTTAAAAAAATTCCCAAAAGAAAAAAAAAAACAATCGATTTTTAAATAATTTAAAAATCGATTGTTAAATTAGATTACTTTTTTTTTTCAAAGAATATTAATCCTCTAATCCCTAACTAATCAAAATTACCAAGTATTCACCCCAACAGAGAGACGTTATATTAGTGTAATAGGGTCAAAATATTGGTGTGTCTTCTTTTGCCTTAAGTCATCAAGGCTGATATATCGGCCCATTAGGGTTCAAAGGCTTAACATAAATCAAAATGATATTTTTAAAAAGGAGAGAGAGAGAGAGAGGGAGAGAGAGAGAGAGAGAGAGAGAGAGAGCAGAATTAGAATTTTAAAATTAATTCCTCTCAAAACAAAAATGCTAAATTTTTAAAAAAATATTTTGGAAAGTATATTTTTTTTTTTCAAAAATTTCAAACAGACAAATTATTATTATTATCATTATTATTATTATTATTATTTGTTCTTGTTCCTGTTCCTATTGCTGGGAAAGGGTTAATGTTTTTATCTCTCAATGTCAGCTACAACAAGCAGAGAGTCGGTAGTTGCGATGATGATGGTGATAACGGTAATGATTACGACGATGATGGTAATAATGATGGTTGTTGTTGTTGTTGTTGTCGTGCCCGTGCCGTCCGCGCTGCTGCACGGAGGAGGAGAGTAGTGCTAGTGCTCGCTGACTGCTGCTACTGTTACAGGCGGTGTTGCTGCTGTTGCCTTTGCTGCTGCTGCTTGTAATGATGGTAATAATAATGTTCCTCCTGGTTGTTGCAACAACTTTGGTCATTACAACAACTACCATGGCCGAGTGGGTGGCCAGAGAGAATGAATGAACGAATAATGGCACTGGCACACACCACTACACCGTGTGTGCCGCAACAACACTGCCGAGTGCCGCACGGTCACGACACCCCGGTCCACACCATACCAAGAAGAACAGAGTGGGGGAGGGGGACGTTGACTGGCTAGAGAGATCTCTAACCCTGTTATTATTATTATTGTTATTATTATTATTATTATTATTGTTGTTGTTGTTGTTATTATTATTTTACTTACATCTGTCTCTATCTTTTTCCTTGTTCATTTCAGTTAGTGAATACACATATACACATACGTCTCTCTATCTATCTATCTATCTATCTATCTATCTATCTATCTATCTATCTATCTATCTATCTATCTCTCTCTCTACATATATTTATATATATGTGTATGTGTGTATATACCACTCTCTTTATCTCCCTCTCCGTCTATCTCTTTATCTATCTCTCTTTATCTCCTAATCAATCAATATATCTCTCTTTCACACCATCGCACATTTTCTCTGTCTGTCTGTCTGTCTATCCGCCTGTCTGTCAATCAATCTCTCTCTCTGTTTTTGGTTCTCTCTCCCTTTGATCATTCAGTGAACAAACACCCTCTCCCCCTCTCTCTTTCTTTCGCTCGTAGTTTCTCTTTCTCTCTCTCGTAGTTTCTATCTATCTATCTATCTATCTATCTATCGATCTATCCCCGTAGTTTATTTCGAAAACACTGCACGCACTAATAGCCACTAGTCTCCCTCTCCCTTGTTCAGTCAGTGGACGTACACACACCTCTCCCTCTCACTATCTCTCTTTCAGTCTCTTTTCCCCCTTTTGCTCTCTCTCTCTCTCTCTCTCACACTATCTATCTGTCGGTCTCTCTCTTTCTTTCTTACTTTCTATCTGTTTCCATCTCCTTGTTCATTCAATGAACACACACGTCTCTTTCTCTTTGTCAGCCTGTCTCTCTTTGTGTCAACCAACCACTTTCTCTTTCTATTTCTTCATCTCAGTCAGTCTCTCTCTTTCTTTCTCCCTCTCTCTCTTTCTCTTTCTATCAATCTCGCGTCCAATCTCTCTCTCTAATTCTTCCTTTCTATCAGTCAGTTTCTCTCTCTCTTTCTTTCTCCCCCTGTCTCTTTCTCTTTCTATCAATCTCGCGTCCAATCTCTCTCTCTAATTCTTCCTTTCTATCAGTCAGTCTCTCTCTCTCTCTCTCTCTCTAACATCAAATTCAAAACTCTGCTCTTCTTTCCTTTCCTCCTACACTTTCTCTCGTCCTTAGTTTACTATCTCTCTTTCTCACACTTCCCCTTTCTCTCTCTTTCCTCCTCCATAATTCTCTCTCTCTCTCTCTCTATGTATATATATATGTATTTATAGATTATATAGATAGATAGATAGATAGGTGGGTGGGTAGGTAGGTAAGTTGGTTGATAGATAGCTAGATTAGAAAGATGGATAGATAGATAGATAGATAGATAGATAGATAGATAGATAGATAGATAGATAGGAGCTCTTCCTTGCTCACTCAGTCATCCTTTCCTTTTCTCTTTCTTATTATCAACCCACAAGGAAAACTTATCAGAATTTTAGTTTTACAACGAAGATAATATTATTGCGCTATTAAAGAGAGGAGACGGTCATGGCCTTCTGATCGAACCAAACCAGCCATTTCTCTCGACGATTAAACTGAAGATGGAATAAATGGCTAAATACAAATAATTAAAGATTAATTATTAAAAATGAGTAATGAAATAATTTCAAAAAACCTTTTTTAAAAAAATTGCGTAAAATTAACAACTTAAAAAAATCTTCGCATGAAAATTAAAATCATTTTTATATGTCATTAAAAAAACTCGATTATTCAATATAAAAACTCATTAAATTTGGTACGTCTGTTTTTCGGACTATTGTTGTTATTGGGAATAGATGTATAAATTATTAAAGTATTTTCTCAAGGATTCCTAATAAAAAATCATTAATTCTAAAAAGTGAAAAATAAAAAGATTATTATTTTCTTGTTTAAGTGGAAAAATACATTTGTTAATTGTTTTTCCTTTTTGAAAGAGACAGAGAGAGGGCTCTGGCCCGGCTGGATGTCTGAATTTAATCTTAAGGTTTATTTTTACGTTTTGTTTCAAAAAGCCGGTCGGTCGCTTAGGATCTGATAAATTGCTGCAAAAACAACAAAGACTAGCGAATAATGAATAAGCGCTGTTTGTTGTGTTTGTGTAAACTAAACTCGGGCACGGGCTGTGTCTGTCAACAATTGATCAAATTTAATGAACTTTACTATATAATATATAAAAAGAGAGATATTGCAGGAGAAATAGACATTAATTTCTAGGGAAATAAAGATAAAAAAAGAAGATAAGGAATTAATTTTGAATTTGCGAATTTCCAATAAATAAAAACCCAACCAAAAATACGGACATCAAAATAGCAACAAGAATATAAAGGTTGTTTTTTTTTCGTTAAAAGCAGATGATAAAATTATCCCATTTTTCATGAGATCCAAGGCTTTATCAATACTTTTGATTGTTGCTTATAAACTATCAATTTTTTTTCATTATTTCAAATAAACGATTTTAATCCCTTTTTAAATTTGTATCGTGGTAAAATATCCGTTAAATTTATCATATATCTTTTAAATAAAAATAAATATATTTGATAGCGTTTTTCAATAATAATATAACGTTATCTTATTATATTTCAAATTTGATTTTTTTAAAATTATGATTAATGTGTGATTTTTTTTTTGTTTAGCTTAGTTTATTTTTGTGTAAACTATTTAAAAAAAAATCGCTTTAATATTTCATCTTAGATTTAAGAGGATTTTGAAAATATCTTTTAAAAATGTACATAATTTTTGTTTATTATTCAGTTTCTGTCGTCTCAAAATGCCCTCTATATTAAATAAACAAAATTATATATATAATTATATATCAAATATTATATTTGATTGTGTTTGTTTTTCTTTACGGATGAATACGAGTAAAAATATTTTAAAAAACGCTTCTTCTTATTTTATTTCAAATTTAAGAGGAAGATATTTTATCTTTCTAAAATTGACATTATCATATTATTTTTTTTTTTTAATTATTTTTTTTTGTCGTATTTTTCTCTGTGTATTTTGTGATATTATATGTTGCAGGCAGCTGATAGGGTAGAGAAAGAGGAAGAAGAAGAAGCAGTGCCTTTGCAGCTGAGAGATAAGAAGCCAAAAAGGAGAGCAAATGATAGTGAATTAAGGAGAGCTCGCAGCTCGCTTGCTCATTTAATGAAAAGAGGGAGAGATAACACGGCGTTTATTTTTGGGATGTGTTGTGTTGTGAGTCTCTTGACTACCCGAAATGATGACAAGACAAGAAAACTATAATCCAAAGGGAAAAAGGCTTTTAAAATATTGCGAATTGGAGGAGGATGATGGAGGATGGTGGATGATGAATAAAAGGAAAAGGAGGCTTCGATCCAGTTGTTGTTGTTGGTGTCGGATGTCGTGTGTGTCGTGTGTTGTGTGTGTCGTCACCAAAAAAACGTAGTCATCTAAACTGCCTTTTTTTTTGTTTTGTTTTTTTGTTTTTGTTTTTTTTTGGCGTTTGTAGTATTTTTCCAAATGAATTGAATAGGACTTTTTTTCTTATTTTTTTTTCTTTTTTCACAGCAAATAAATAACAAACAACTTTTTTCTTTTTTTTTTTTAAGATCCCTTTCTCGAGACGACGAGAAAGTTCGAACGGAAACGGATCGACGAGTACGACACACACACACAAAATAAGAAATAAGATCCGAGATTATTTTCCTTTACGTATAAAATATTTCCAATCGGGGCTGTTGGTGCGTTCTTGTTGTTGTTGTCATTATTGTTGTCGTCATCGTAGTTATTATTGGTGGTGGTTATAAATTTTGTAAAGAAGAAGAAGAAGAAAAAGAAGAGGTAGAAGAAGAAGGAGAAGCAATCAATTTCCAATGGGAGAGTTTTCTTGCTTTTTATTAATTAAATAATCAATTTATTTATTTTTTTCAGAGCTTCGTTTCGACGTTTCAGAAAGTAATTATGTTCGATAGGAGATCCTATTAATAAAACCATTATTATTGTCGTTGAATGTTGCTCTGAGGAGGAGAGCCAGTGTTTTTGCTTTTTGTGTTGTTGTAGTTCGCTTTGTTGTTGTTGTTAATTATCCGTGTGTGTTTTATCACCACGGGCACAGCAGAGAGCAGACGTAGTGGAACTGGTGGTGGAGAGGACTAGGAGTATCCCGGTCCCGTATTGGCGTAGTGGTCGTGGTCGTCTTACAACGACGCACAAAACGGCACAAACGAACAACGCAACGCTCAACGACGCCTATTATTTGTGGCTCTTCCTTCCTCTAGAAGAGAAAAATTAATAGATTTTTCAAAAAAAAAAAATGTTTTAATAATGTACATAAGCTCTCTGGCTGAGTGAGTTAAAGAAAAATAGCGAGAAAAAAAATAGAGAAAATAAGTGTATAAAAAAAATAACAGAAATACAGACCTTTTTTTAATAAGAAATGTTATTTAAAAGAATTGTTTAAAAATAAGGTATAAAATAAATGATTTATATACGCACACAATTATATATGTATATATGTATATATGTATGAATATGTGTGTGTGTGTGTGTGTGTCAAGAAAAAGAAGAATCAATGGAAGAAGGCGTTTACGCAGTTTGTCTGCGATTAAAACAATTTACATGCGAGATTTTGCAACAAAAATATCGACAATAACATAACCATTTGTATAGCCTTGTGCCTAACTCGGGATGACGCTTCTTGCTCGACTATGGAACTTTTTTCGCGAACGTTTGTTAAAAAAATAAAAATAATAATTCCGTTTTTCCTCTTCTTCTTCTTCTTCTTCTTCTTTACTTTCTTCCAATTCTTTTTCTTCTTCTTCTTCTTCTTCTTTACTTTTTTCTAATTCTTCTTCTTCTTCTTCTTTACTTTCTTCTAATTCATCTTCTTTACTTTCTTCTAATTATTTTTCTCCTTATTCTTCTTCTTTTTCCCTCTGCTATGAATATATTTTGTTTTGTTTTTTCTCTCCGTGTGTGTGTGTGTGTGTGCATGTATGTGTGTGCATGTATGTGTGTGCGCGTGTGTGTGTGTGTGTGAAATTAAACGAGAGTGAGAGGACTATTATTTTTGAAGCTGTATATATTCACACACACCAAACCACGTTGTTGGATGGCAATGGTGATCGTTGATAGTAGTAGTAATCGTGGTGGCTCTTTTGGTGAATGGTGGTAGTAATAGAGCACTAGCACTCCTGTACGATGGTGGTGGTGGTGGTGGTGATGGTGGTTTGTGTGTGCGCGTGCGTGTGTGTGTGAGTGCTTTTGCTTCCTTCTTTCTGTTTCACTTCTGTGGCAATAATAATCATATATTCCATTCCCCCCTTCCTCTTTCTTCCTCTCTCTCGCTTTCTCTGTCTCTCTCTGTCTTTGTCTCTGTCTCTCTCTCTCTCTCTCTCCCTATCTTATCGTCTTTTTCCCCGCCCCCTGTAATACGCGCGCACAGAGTCCGTCTCCAGTAAACACGCAACCAACGCGCAGAGCAGAGGAGAGAGCGCGCTTCTTTATCGCTACGCAAAACAACGGGTGCCACGACGGTCACGGACTTATCATTACTCAACATTTTATCACTCGACTATTAATCACATAATATTAATCACTAGATTTTTAATTACATTTTTTTTTCATCACGTGGAGAAATAATCACTCCGAGAGTGGGGATTTCTGATAGCGTTTGAAAGGTGTTTATAGCAAATATATTTACTTGGTCGAGCACGAGCACCAACCCAAGTTAAGCAACAACACTGATTCAAAACCCCGAAATAGGCCGCCCAGTTCCTCCTAGGCCATCTTTACGTGCTCTGTGCCTGGGCTTTTTGCATTCAGTATTGCCCTTTCAGCTAGATAAGTTGCTCTCGCGAGTTATCGAGCCTTTTCTGCCCGAGGCAGAATAATTTTTTACTAGTATTTGAACTCGTGTAATAAGATTCCAGAGTCCAACATCTCATTAGGAGAAAAATCGTTGGTAAGTAAAAAAAGTGAACTAGTGTCGAAAAAGAAGAAGGGGTCTCAGGATAATCTGAGATTGCGAAAATTTCCATAACAACAGGATGACTGATCTGATCCATGTCTGAATGGGTAAGAAGAAGTCTTCCTGTTCAACAACAACAATACAGTCAAGTCATGTTGGAGACACCGGTTCCCGCTAGATCACGGAAGTTAAGCAACGTAGAGTCTGAGAAGTACTAAGATGGGTGACCACTTAGGAATATCAGGTAAGGTACGAGGCTGGTCGGCAGTTTGTGGTATGATCAGACGAATGCATTAAGTATTCGAACTGAACGCCCTCTGTTACACCGACTGCTAAAAGAAACATCTATCAGAGTTACCCCCAAGGGTGAGGACTGGGGATCTCGGTTTTAGCGAATTACTCTATGACAACGGGAAGACTAATCCAAGCCCGAAACGGATGAGGACAGGTCTTACTGCCCAACAACAATAACAACAACATGTTACAATAGTACCTGATATTCCTAAGTGGTCACCCAACTTAGCACTAAACAGGCTCAACATTGCTTAACTTTGGTGATCTTACAGGAACCGATGCCGAGTACTAAACCAAGTTTAGCTGAATACTCCAAGCCCAAACGGGCAAGGAGAAGTCTTCCTGTTCAACAACAGCAACATCATCAAGGGACAAGAGAGACGTAAGATTGTCTTTTTCATCAACCCAGTGGTGCATTGGGCAGCAAATTTGTTTTTTGCTGTTTCCGTAGCATACTTGTTTTACGAGAAAGAGTCCCTAGCCATATGCTCAACCCATAAACTGGAGGACATTTTTCGGGCTTTCAAAATCAGTGTTGCCCTTTACCAATATTAGCTACTCTCCCGAGCTAACGAACCCCATCTACCCGAGGCAGCTAAAGACAGATGCAATGGTTTTGACTAGGATTTGAACTCGCATACCACGATTCCATAGACAAGTTTGTAGCAAAAAAAATAGAATGAAATTGATCACGTGACAGTAGTCGGCTTTTTTTTTTTAAAGTATCAAAAAAACTAAAAGCATTGGGATAACCTTTGAATTTCTTCCTGTAAATTTTGTCTGTATCATAATTCAAAAATTAAACATAACTTTACCTAAAATTATTGGTTTGTTCATAACTGAAATAGTATTGCATGGTTTGGCTAGTAACCTTTCTATTTGGCTAGTAAATAGAAATATTTAGTTGTCAAAGGTCAACTAAAATTAAATTTGTCTAGAACACTGCACACCCACTGATGCATGCATACGCATATATATACGCACACACATATACACATGCACACAACATATACGCACACACATATAGCACACATATACTCACATACATATGCTCCACCTCGCCGCCTAAAGATTGTCTTTTGGTTGGAAGTCCACGTAGCCTAGTGGATAGACTTCGGAACCATAGTACGCAGGTTCGAATCCAAGTTGTTCCGTCTACGTTCACATGTCGAATAATAACCTTGGGAAAGGTATGAAGCCCTATCTTCCCTCCAGCTATGGGTTAAATAGTGCAAGACCCCAACGGCGGATGTGACTGGTTATGTCCACAGCGACACAACGGCACTGAAGGCGGTTAAAGGGTTCAACAGAGGATGGCCTCCAATCGTTGTGGTTCTTGGAACCAGGTCCTCTTCTGCCAAGAGGCCGTGTGGTGACTGCAGGTGTATCAGTCTCCCTACGTTAAAATACATCACACACAGGCGTCCTCCCGAAAGGGTCCACAGAACCAAGACGGAGAGCAGTCATACTCGAACACGAGTGATCGCCAATGGATTCGAATAGACCGAAGATGCATGGAGAGAGGGAGTGAGGGGGTATGGGTAGATATTTTTGTATGCGCACAGGGCCGTGCTTAAGACCCCTGCAGACCCCACAATTACGGTGGGGGGCGCAAGCTCCCTACGTGCTGCAAGGCTCCTTGGCTTCACAGATATTTTGTAATGCATAAAAAAAAAATACCAAAATAATTAATTGTTAGGATTAATTAAAAAGTCTTTATCACACTTAAAATATACATCTATCAATCCATCTCTCTTTCTGCCTATCCCTCTCTCTATATATATATCGGGGCACGGAACGGCTGGAAAGGAAATTCCGCGGGGACGCTGAGAGGAGGAGAAAACGGAGAAAGGAGAGAGCAAATAAGAACAAAGCTCTCTCCGCCGTCTCTGCTGCCCAGTCGGTCAGCCTCACATGCCCCTACTGTAACAAAGTCTGTGGGTCCAGGATTGGCTTCCACAGCCATCTAAGGATCCACAGACCAATGGACTGAAACTTTGGAGAACTTTCATACTCGTTTTCGAGTGAATGCCAAGATAGGTTAATCATCTGAAGGCCAACAGAGACCAAGATGAAGGACAGTCATGTTCGACCACAAGTGACCGCCAAGAAGTAACAGTGGTAGTGACAGTAGCAGCATTAATCCAGTAGACTGGTCTCTAGTCCACAATTTTGGAAATTGAGAATTTTCTAATTCTGGCTTCATTAAATAAGGTGAATTATCTCCTGTCTCTTCTGTGGTTGGTTGTTTTCCAATTTTCCTCTGTATATAATGAGTTGTTCTGATCGTGGTGATCATACCCCAATATGTTAGACCAAAAATAATGCAACAGATTTAATTATGAAACATTTAATAGAAAGAGATTGGTAAAAGCTTAGGCTCTGGAATCGTAGTACACGAGTTCAAACCTTAGTCAAAACCATAGCATTCACATTAAAAATGGCCTTGTGCCAAATTTGGTTGGTGCTACTCACCAAGTATATATATTCAATAGAAAGAGAAGAAAAATCCTATTATGAAACATTTAAAATTATAGGGAGAAAAAAAATCCCATTATAGTAGATACCAATGAAATAGAATGAAGAGAAAATATCCCAGAATGCAATGCAATTCAAACCTCATGAAAGAATTTGACAAAGATTTATTCTAGATTAACAAAACATAGAATCTTTAAACTAATTCTTTTGCATAAAATTATATTTAAAGAACTGAATGTTATTTATTATTTTCTTTCTTAAAAAAGGAAGAGAATTCATAGAAATTTATCATTCGAAGCATTTTTATTTCTTACCCCATTCCCACCAGGTAAAACAGATTTATTTTAATCTGCTTTTGTTTCCATTCTATTGATAGTTTAAAATTATTTTTTTTGCATCTTTTTTTTTTCTTTTCACTTGCTTGGGTGTTTGTTTTTGTTTTTTTTTGTTTTTTTTACAACATTTAAATCTTGCTTTTTTTTAAATTTTTTATTCACTTGTTTTTTTTTGTTTTTTTTTTACATTATTTTCTATTGTTCAAATGATGAACGACAAGTGTTCAAACATTCCTTGCTTTTGCTTTCCAAATCTGGCACCAATGGAACAAAAAATAGACAAAAACAATAAATAAATAAAAGAAAGTAAAAAATGAATAAAAAATAGTTATTTTGTTCCATCTTTATTTTCAATGAAAGTTTCTATCTATGGAGACTGATAAAAATGTATTTGAATTTGCAATCTTAATATATTTGCAAAAAATCTTGTAATGGTTAGCATCTCTGCAAAAAATAGTCTTTGTGTTGAATTGAAACTTGTGAATTGGATTCTATGATTGGTATAAGATTCTTGGAGGGGGTTGGGGTTCAGATGAGGAGAATTAAGGTAAAGATATGATATTTACTTGGTGAGCACCCCAAAGTTTGGCACAAGGCCATTTTTACGTGCTCTTATCCGGGCTTTATATACTCGGTGTTACCCTTCACCTAGATGAACTGCTCTCCCGAGCTAACGAGCCCCATTTAAGGTAAAGATATGGAGAAGGGAAGGGGGGGTCATAGAAAAACAAAAATTGAAATCTCATATTAAATCTATCATGATAATCAAAAAAGTTTCAAGACTTGAATTTGGAACAAATATATCTATATCTAATTATAATGATGCTGATAGGCAGAGGTCTAGCCAGGGTATTTTGCGCCCAGGGGCAGACTATAAAATTGGCGCCCCCTCCTCCGTATTTAAACGCATTTTCTTTTACAATAACACTGTATACCTTACTGTATAT
>JAUZSX010203548.1:0-16063 GCA_034780655.1 Idiosepius hallami
TTTGGACCCTGACTTAGCAATATTACCAAGTAGTCACTCAGAGCCGTTCTATTAAAGAACCATATTAGGGTCAAAATATCAGTGTGTCTTTTTTTGCCTTTGGTTAGTAAGGCCGGTATATCGGCCCTTTAGAGTCGAAAGGGTTAAAGGAAAAAACTTTATCTTTTTTATTTACATATTGGAGTGAGTACCTGAGTGGAGTAACCTGTACACTGGCAACATACATACGTTGTTGGTCTGGGATCTGTGAGGTTACAAACCAGCCTTTGATGCTAGCAGGTCAGGGATTGGTTAGAGAGAGAAAGAAGGGGTGTGGAAGAGAGAGAGAGAGTGGTAGAGAATAAGGTTTCTGGGTAGTAGTTATTGGACTGAAGTAGAGGTCTCTAGGAGAAGGGAAAGGAAAGAGCCAAAATTATTGTCTTGTTAGGGTAGTATTATTTTTGGACTAATTCTCTGGAATTTAGATAGAGTCAACTCCTACAAGCCATCCAGAATACACAATAGTTATTAAAAAAAATGATTTAGAACACTAAAATTTGCATATGGATGGTACTGCTTTTTTACTTCTTTAAATACCTTAGAGAAAAGCTTTAAAAATGAATTTAGTAGTGAAAAGCATTAGAAATGAATTTAGTAGAGAAAAGCGTTTGATGTAGATAAAAAAAGAAGCATTAGAAATTAATTTAGTATAAGAAAGAATTATAAAAAAATTTAGTATGATAAAAGGCATTAAATGAATATAGCATAAAAATGCATAAACTGCTTTCTGAAATAATAGAATTCTTTCCAGTATGATATAATAAGAGTAATAATAATAAGAATTGAAATAGCATAAACTTTACATATAAAACATGATAGCATTAAATACATAATACTATGTGTTAATTCCATAAAATAAAAATTTTACTAATAAAACGTGTATATAACTTACATATCTTTTGGATAGTTAGTAATTATATAAAATAAAAAAATACAATTCTTTTAATCTATTTTTTGCTATAAAATTTTGTTTCATTTAATAATTTTCAGTGAGTTTGATTTTCTTTTTCACTATAAGAAAATTAGAATTTTCTTTTTAACAATATTTTTAGTTCACATAAATACTTTCAAAAATCCAATTTTTAAGAGGTCACCTCCTTTTAAGGAGGTGCAAATTAAAATTAAATCAAAACATATTTCTAGTAATCCTCTTGATATTTGAGAAAGATACTATATGATAACTATGAAATGTAAAAATTCAAATTTAAAAACCAGAAGTAAAAGTTACTTGGTATTGATCAAATTATGCCAATTAAAAACATGTTATTTTGAACATTATTAGGCCTTGAGGTCTGCTGTAATTGTACAAAAGCCTGAAAATAGTTAATTTATGTAAGAAACAAGTGAAGTGGTTCCCCATGGGTGAACATTAAACGAGACATAAAAAATTGATTAAATCCAGCTTTTGAACCTCCCCCGAAGTCCTCAAAGGACGTTGAACCATGAAAAAAACAGAGCTGTTTCAGGCATTAACATATGTAAATTTGAGTTCAGCACCATGCAAAACTAACAAATAGACATACACATCATATAGCCTTAAAAATGGTGTGTTTTAGCCCTAAAATGGTCCCTTAGGCACAACCAAGTGTTATTGCAAAGTATAAAAAAACAAAATTATTTAGAAATCAGTTAGTTACAACTTTTCAGTAAGTTTTATAAAAATCCATTTTTTTGTAATAAGCACAAAAGTTTTTCCCAATTCAGCCATTTTTCCCCAAAAAAAAGTCCCTCCCAACTGGAGCAACCAGAGTTTTTCTGGAAAACACGCCATGTTACTTTATTACTTGTGGTATTACATGTGGTTGATAATTATATGTTGGCCCTAATACAAACCACGGTGGCCAACATGGGAAAATAGGTATCAGAAGGTACAAAAGAGACTGACTAAAACAGCGCTTGGTGTTTACATTTCAAAACAACTTTATTCATGATAGAAAAGGACTGAAGTTGAGTATTTGTTTGTGTTTGAGAAGATGGTGAAGTTAAAAGTCCTTTGAAAGTGAAAAGAGAAAAATGAATGTTTTTGAGTGAAAGTGTTGTGTTTGGATAAAAGTCTATAAAAGAGTGACTTTAAGAAGAAAGAGTTCGTTGTTTGATATTCGTCTTACTTGCAAGTGAAGAAATGCATAATTGTATGGAAGGTCAAAACGACTGTAGTATTAGTAGTAGTTTTTGTTGTTGTGTCTTTTGACAGCAAGATGGCAGGTCGGCCTGGCCTTTAGGGCCTGCCACCGCCTAACGTGTTTCGTAAAGCAGCTGCGAGTAGAAAGAGAGAGAGAATCCTTTCAGTGTCTTTATATAAACTCCAGATTAAAATCAGTTTCTCAAGCTCTGATTGGCTACGTCCGTGCGTCACGCATGATTGCTGTCGGAACTTGCACAGGGGAGATGTGCAACGTACGAATTTAATCATTGTTTGTTGAGAGTTTGGAGTGATAAGATCTGGTGGTACCGCCACATTCTCAAATCATGTTTATTGTTTGTTCCAAATTATAAAAAATTCCGAGGCGTAGTTTTTGAGAAAATTGTGAACATATGAACAGATGAACGGACAAGGGGGAATTTCTAGGGCTACACCCCCCCCTTTGTCGGCGGACCCTAAAAAAGTAATGTTTAGAAATATGAGAAACTATAATATTATAAAAAAAAAAAAACAAATTTAAAATACATCTTTTTGGTGATAAGTCTTTGTCAGCTTTTTTTTTCTAGAATGTTCACAACCAAAACTCAGGTTTTGTGCTTTCGCCCTATATTTTTTTATTGCTGAAAACTCTTCAGGGATTTTTCCAAAAATGTATACAACTTTGATAACTTTATATATGTTTAATAACTTTTATGTTTGATAACTTTCAAAACTATAATTAGACTTTTCCATTCTCAATATTAGCTCTTTTGAAGGTAAAAAATATGGGTCTAATTTATGTTTTTATTTCATGGTAATTAGTACAATTAAAAAATATCTATATATTCATTTATTATCTTTGTATTAGTCAATAAATTCTCAAACAACCAACGCACTTAACAAACCAAAAAATCCCACAACCAAATAACCCAATACAACAATGAAAATAATATTAAATAAATAAACAGAAAATTCTCCCTAAAACCTATGAGACCTTAAATAACAATAAATGGTTGATAGTTTGTTAAACCCTTGCTAACCTAACTAAACCAATAATAATAAAAATTTTTTCAAGAATTGGTCATATTGGTCTTTAAAAAAAATGTGGGTGCAAAACCTACACTTTGTAGGAATGTACCTAAGTAACTCCAGGTCATTACTATCATGCTAAAAGACATTGTTATTAACCTCCTTACTCCTCTAATCACCAAAATCTTTCCTCTTCTACTATTTCTCTCTTCCCCAACCAAACTTTCTCTAAACTCTCTACCTATCTATATCTCATTCGTTGACCTCTTAGTGACCAAAAGAATTTGTCCCAGTTCCACTCTTGGCCTCAGACTTTCAACACGTGTCTGCTGCTAGCAGGCACTGAAAACCAAAGAAGAATGAAAAAATTAAGAAAATAAAGAATAACTTTTAAAAGCTAATATTGGTATCTAAACAAACAATTAATTACACACCAAAAACCACAAATATTACAGTAGTAAAAACACTTAAAGCACTTCAGAAAAAGAAAAGATTTCTAGAAAAATGGTAACACTACTACTACTACTACACATTCTAGTCCCAAAAGATATCTTATTTAATGAAGGAAAATCAAGAATTTTATAGAAAAAAGTATCAAATGTTGAGATGAACTTTTATAACATTTTTCTTTTTCTCTTCCTTTAAAAGATTTTCTTTCTTTAAAACATCATTTGAAATGATTTACACTTTTAGACTTTCTTTTTCTTAGGGTTTTTTTTCTGTTTCATTTCAGCAATTAGAGTAAAAGAAAGCCAGTCTTAAGGACTTGAGTAGCCATGTTAGAAAAATAAAAATGCATAAAGACAATCTTTAATAAAAATGGCAGCCAAATACTAATACAAAGACTAATATTTATTTCTTTAATTTAATTGAAATTGCACTGAAAAGAACTGATCATTTGAATTACACAAATACCAAACTATAAATTGCAATTATTCAACCGCATTTATCTAAAGATCTTAGTTCAAAATTCTTGAAATTTTAATTCTGTCTTTGCAGCAATTTTCCACTTCTGTTACTGATTTCATTATTCTGTTACTGTATTTCATTATTCACACATTTAGTATTGAAATATTCTATCAAATAATTAGCATATTTCAATTTCAGACCTAAACTGCACCATTTTGATCATTTTAACGAGAATTAAATTGATATTTTTTGTTTTATGACTGTATTAGACCCAACAGAAACAATATTAAAAAATAAACATTGAAATCTAAAAGTTATTAAATTAAAAGTTTCTTCTTCTTGATTTATTATAGAGAAAGAAAAAAAAGAAAAACAAATTTATACAAGAAATTCAATCAAATTATTTTTCTGATTATTTTTATGTTTTATCTTCTAAAACAGTGGTTTTTAAAGTGGATGGTACTTCCCCCTGGGGGGGGGTGATATGAACCTTTAAGGGGTCAGACGAGGGGGCATTAAAATTGTTAAGGGAGCCTTAAAGCAAATACAGTAAAATGTGATTTTAGTGTTGGTAGAAAAGCTGGAAAAACAGTATGATTTAATTAAGTGTTCCCCAGTCATTCCTGTATATTTCCACCACATATTCTCTAAGATGTACCGTAATTATGGTATTTGTTGGAAAAGGAAGGACTCTGGCATTTTTGTCTGTTTGTGGAGAGAGCGCTGGCATTTTCATCTAGCAGCAAAAGGGTCACTAGTAAAAAAAGTTTGAAAACCACTGCTTTAAGATAATGTTTCGATTTAAAATCTGACCTTTGATTGGAATAATTAATTGTGGAATGCATGGCAAGATTTTGTTGCCTCCATGTTCTAACATGTCATGAATCCCTTGACGAGAAAAAAATTCATATGGATGCTGTGTTTCTCGAAGACCTTCAAAGAACAGAGGCAGATAATGATGGTAGTCCATTTTCTCAATTTCTACCTGAAAGAAGATTTTTTTCAAAATGATATTTGCAATTTATTGATTTAAATAAAAAAAGATAAAAAACCTAAGAAATTAGGACACAAAACACATCAGAAACCAAAATAAATTGCAGCTCCACAAAAATAACATAAAGGAAGGAATAAAAAGAAAAAAATTGATTTACAAATAAATGAATAATTTGAATAATTAATTAATTAAAAATAAAAAAGAATTTTTGAAAAAACAATAAATAATCAAAAATAATTTAATAATCAAATATAAAATAATAATAAATAAATAATATTCAGTTTTTTGGTAATTTCATCTCACTTATCTGGAGATTTAATATTTATTTTAAAGAAGTAAATGTGGATTAATGCAAGTTAGGGGTTGACCATAGGGCTAGCAACTCTTTCTGGTTAAAAACAAGTATGCTACAAAAACAGCAAAAAAATAAATTTGCTGCCCAATGCACCACTGGGTGTACCAATTAGTCTAATTATTGAGAATAAATTCAAATCAGAAAATAATAACAAAATCGTTTTACTTAAAATAAGCACAAAACATTATTCATTTTGATAATCACTATTTTTTTTAATGGCGGTCAATTTCAGGAATTGAACAATTTTTTTCAAAGCTTTAAAATGACAATATTAGCTAACAATGGAGTAAAAAGCCCACATCTCTAGTAGAAAAATTATTAATAATTATCAGTTGCTTTTAAAAACTGTGATATTTAATTGTGATTAGCAAATATTTTATCTGGTTGTGTTATCAAATACTTAAGCTCTGAGTTTAAGTGTTTTTAAAATATTCACAGCACATTAAATGGATGATAACACAAATTATGTTGATAAGAAGAACAGAAAAAGAACTATTAGATCAAAGTCATTAGCTTGATGTAAATCTTTCTCTATCTGAAATCATTACCTCGTTTAAATAGGCCTTCATTTTTTTATAGACAATTATTTTTTCTATGGTCTTTACAGTGAATTACAAAACTAAATTTAGTAGAAATAATTTGAGCCATCAAGGTTAGTCAATTAACATGACTGAAAAATTTCCAACAATCAAATACGGGAATTAACATTATTATTCGGACTTTTGTCCTCATCTTAGTAGTTTTTTTTTTAATATTTCTACACTATGTTTCAGCGTAGTGTCACTTAGGCCATCTTTGGGTGTTTTTAACTGTATCTTCAGATAGGGATGCTGAGTCTCATCACCAAATGGTCAAGCATAAAAAAACCTACTAAGGTTGGGACAAAAGTCCGGATAATAAAGTTAATTCCTAAATTATGAAGCCTCATCTAAAAAAATAAAAATAAAACTATAAATCAAATAAAACTTAAATTTTTATGAATAGAAGTTGGGTTTTGTGGAAAAAATTTTTCTTAAAATATCAGAGATTCACTTTTTTTTAAAGAATTTTCAATTTTGTTAATAAGTTAATTTAAAATCTAAAAGAAACTAAATAATATCAAATTAAAAAATACTAGATTGATTCAAATAAATTAAATGGTAATTAAAGCTAAAATGAAATTTAAAAAAAGAATGAGAAGATAATAAAACTGTTTAAATCAATGATAGAATAAAAGAAAGAAGAAAATAGGACAAAAATTAAGGCTTTTTGAAAAGGAACAGGAAGTTGACTTTTGTAACTTCCTGACATCTGAGTAGAAAAGGTTCTAAAAGGCAGTCTATGTCCATTCAAAAATAGTACTATATTTAATTCAATGGCAACTAAAACAAAGACTACTCAGTATAATTAAATCAAAGACCAAAATCTATAGAACACAAAATATATCACAATTTCCCACAAAATCAAAAAAAATTATCTCAGAATTATTTGAAAAGACAAATCACATCCCAAACATCTATATAAGCCTGGATAGCATAAAAATGGCCTTGTGCCAAACTTGGGTTGGTGCTCACCAAGTAATTATAATCTCATGAAAGTTCAAATTCTAAGAAAACTATTACACACATTTTTGTGTTAATATCCTCAGAAAATATATCAAATCTCTAATTCCTTCAAGCCATGTGCCAAATAGTGTAATTAATGTTATTCTTCCAAACAAAATTAATTTTTAACAAATGAATTAATTATTTATAACATTAAATAATCATGCATTGGATATGTTGTTAAAGAAAAATGATGTAACAATAGATACGAAATACTTGCAAAAACTTGCATTAATGCAATTTTCAATCATTAACCAGGTTTTATTATTTTCTTGTGACTCAATGTTATTTCCATTTTTTCAGAATAATATTCAATGCAGTAAAGGCAAAACACATCTCACAGCGATACACACACTCATAAAATGTAAAGCTTTGACTAACCTAAGAACAAACCCCCATTTCAACATTAATAATATGAAAAACTTATTTGAATACAGAGAATATTTTTAAATTCTTAAAAGAGCTGAAAATATATCAGAGGATCTAAAACAGGAAAGCACCATCTCAACTTTAATCATATGAAAAACAGAGAATATATTTAAATCCCTAAAAGAACTGAAAATATATTTTTAAAAAAAATTTTTCTCTTAAGTTTTGAGATGGGGCAAAAATCCGATGCTATTAGCATCAGTCTTTGGTCCCAACTAGAGGAACATACTTTTACTTATTGCTTTCTGTTGCTTATTGTATCTATGTTATGCTATATTCTCTTTCCCATATCCAATGAATATTTGGTCATTGCAACCTGGTAAAAAGTAAATTGTACTTATCTACCAACTTAGTAGTTTTTGAGGAGAGGCATAAACTTGAAGCTTTCGCTTAGAATTCAAAACCCCTACTGGTCAATTCTCTTTTTTTTCGAACAGAGAGAGTATGTCTAAAACAATACATGTTACTTGGTTCCAATGTTTACATAAACCTTGTCAATCTTTCTCATAAGTCAAAAGTTTGAATTCAAGTGGACGGCTAAGTTATATTTTCAACAAATAATATTCAACTGAGCCCCAAGGATGTCACTAAACTCACCCTCAGCCACATTTTTTGTAAAACGCGGTCGACTTGGCCCAAAAATGCAGGAATAAACAACACCAACAACGCCCGGTTGTTATAAACAGAAAACAATGTATTCAACGAACAAACAGGGAAAAACAGTTACATACAGTTAACGAAAAAGTCCAGCCGGAGAGCTCCTGGCTCCCGTACACAAAATAAACCATCACCTCCGTTAATCTTCTCTGACGGGACAGCACCCGTCACGTGCCCCTGGTACCCTCTCATCTCACAACGACTGTACCGGTCAAGTCCCACTAATATTCTGCTCTTTTCTCCTCTTTCTCCCTTGACACCAGCACTCTCCCTTCTTCTCCGCGACATGGCGTCACCTGAGTCCCTTTCCCCTCTCTTTTCTCTTTTGACCAGAACGACCGTCAAATAAATAACACCACAGGGTTTCTATGTTTAAACCTCTTAATTCCCTAGGGAACATAGGGCCCCAACGACGAGGTATCACAATAAAGAAATTAACTGTTTTTGTCAAATTTTTTTCCTCATCTTGGTAATTTGATGTTTTTTTTACACAACGTCTCGGCCTATTGACCCCCAGGCCTTCTTAAGGTGTTTCAATTGCAACTCTAGATAGGGATGCTAAGTCTCGTCATCAAACCCCCAGTAATCACTGTCTTCTATAGTTATTATCTATCGAACAACGTTTTATGTGACCAATTAACCCTCTGACCAACTTGGGTAGGAATATAAACCCCTATCTTCTGACAATGCCTTCAATTACCAAGATGAGGAAAAAAAAAACGAAAAAAACAGTTAATTTTTTTAGATATTATTTTCGACACTAATTTAAGCTACTATATTTCTTTCATGGGGGAGTTGAATTTACTATCTGTTATGTCTTAAAATCCTTAGGAATTATGAATAACATGAGTCACACCGAGTGGTAGTGTAAAAGAGGTTTATTAAGACTAGAAATGAAACATAAGGCTACTGGCCTGGAAAGAATAGAAGTGGTAAAGGAAATAAGAAAATGTACATAGTAAAACCAAAGTACGGAGGGAAAGTTCATGAGTAGTTTAGGTAAGACCTTCTTGTCTTACTCTCCGGTGTTCTTCTACTCTTCAAATCATGCGGGTCCCATATATATATACAGTCTATGCAACCGGTGTAAATAGAGTTATCGTTCCTTCACAATAATTTCAACAATTAATATGTGTTGATAAATCTTTTTCAGATGTCAATTTTAATGAGAAGATGGAAGAGACTTTTAGCCATCACGACTATAGGTAAATGAATTGATTAATCCAAAGTTTATTGGAGAAAAAAAAGTTTCTACTGAGATTAATTCATTAAGATGTAGCATAAGGATTTTGATCCATGGAATATTTCTAAGTAAATTATAAAAGTTTTGTTTCTATTCATTTAACCCTTTCGACTCTAAGGGGCCGATATATTGACCCTATTAGCTTAAGGCAAAAAAAAAGATACGACAACATTTCGAGCCTAACATGGCCTTTTAATAGAAAGACTCTGAGTGACTAGTTGGTAATTTTGCTAAGTCAGGGTTAAAAGGATGAGGCCGAAATAGCGTGTATGTGTCTTCTTTTGCCTTTGGTTATCAAGGTTGGGATATCAGTTCTTTAGGGTTTAAAGGGTTAAAATTTGGTTTTCACTGAAATGAATGTTAAAATATGTTTTATGTCCTGAAAATATCTGCTTTAATATGAAACTGATTTTTGATGTCTAATTTCCCTGTTGATTTCATTGGTTTGTTTTACGGCATATCAACTATTTTAGGTAATTTATTGACAAAAACAATCATTTGTCATAAACATTGTTTTGTCCACACATCCTTTTTTTAATAACACAAAATGCGATATTTAATCCATAGCTAGAGGGAATTTGGTGAGTCATACTTTTCTCAAGAGGATTGGTTCAAATGTGAATGTAAATGAAATAACTGAGATTCAAGCTCATGCCTTATGATTCCAAAGTCTGACTGGCCAAGTGGACTTCCCCACCCTCTAGATTTTAAAAATATTTTCTTAATTTCACAAGTTTACTATAAAACTAAGTGAAACATTCCTAAAACATTTAAAGATTTAATTTATTCAATTTTAATGAAAAAATTTTAATCTAAATAAAATTTAATATTTTTAATAAATAAAAAGTCAATTCATTTTTTTTTTACAATTACACAGTATTTTAGAATTACAAAACTATTATTATAAGGTAATATTCCTGTCCAACCATGGAAGATAATTAGAGGATGATTTTGCTAAAACATGGTGAAACAACAACTATAGTACACAAGAATGAACACATAGATTATAAAGCCCCTCTGAAAGGACTCCAAAAAATACAATACTTAAAAAGTTTATATTGTTATTTAAACTCTTTAATTTTTATGTTTTAATAATTTTGATTCAACAAAAAAACAAAAAGAAACAACAGAATTAAATGTAGGCATTGAAGGACCAGCATGGCAGGATGTTTGAGGATGGGGTCATATCCCCGAAATATAACAAATAAAAAAAATATAATAACAAAACCTGCATCATTTAAGCCTTTATAAAAAAAAAAATATTTATTATATATTATATGATGCTTCAGAAGAACTATAATTCATTAAAAATTTTTATTTATTATATATTATACGATGCTTCAGAAGAACTATAATTTATTAATTTTATTTTTAAATTTATATTTTTTTACTTTTCAGTTTGGATGAAATGCCATTTTTGAATGATTTGTCCAATGAAGATCTTTATGGAGACTTTTCTCTTGAACTGCCAATGACAACTCAAGCCTTTAACAAAACAAATGATCCATCCTTGCCTTTTGAACGTATCAGATTCTCAGATGATGAAGATTCTTTTGCAAAACAACCCCCAAGTCCACAACCATCTCAGCAACATAAATATGGCCAAGTGCTTGCTTGGGTCTCCCAGGATTCACCCAGACATCCATTCCAAAAAAGCACTAATAGTCAACATAATTTAACCCAGTGAGATAACTTTTTGTTATTTCCTATTTTATTCGAATTATTCACCTGGTTTGGGTTCATTTATTTTCTTTTCTTCTATTATGAACTTCTTAAATAAGAAATCATTTGATCTTTTATTGTCTTTGTTGTTAGCTGAAAAAACAAGGTCACTTTTAATGGCCTGTAAAAGCAGTGGGCATAAATTTTTGGAAAAAAATTGTTGTGTATAAAATCATAAGAAATTTTTCCCTGTTATACAAGTGAAATTAATTCATTATTTCAATCTTAATCCACAAATTGGAAGCAGAAATTTTGGTTTGCTTTGTCCCACATTTGGTCAATTACAATTCAGCTTTTTATTTATTGCAACAATATTCACTGCCATTAATGATGGTTTTATAAAAGATTGTATTTTCATGAATAAATTCTCACATGTGTGCAACATGTGCACTTGGAGAAAAGTAGTAAGACATTCAGGAAAATAATGTTGTTTGTTTGCCTCTATTTTTTCTTCCTCCTTAAGTGTAGGTCACAATAAAAAAAAAGCTAGTGTGATATAGACCATTAGGCCCACATCCTAGTTATTTTGGGACATTGGAATTAGAAAAATGAAATTAGTTTAAGGAACTTTCAATGTCTTTGCACATAAATTGATTTTGCTTTTGAAGTTTGTTTTGTTATAAATAGGGTTTTTTGAAGCGTATGATAGCAAGATAAAATATAAAACACAAACGTAAATATGTATAATGAAAAAATGGTTAAATAAATAAATAATTAAACCATACTTTTATAATTCATGCTTTCGTTTGTATTTCATATTTTATCTTGCTATCATATGCTTCAAAAACCCCTATTTATAACAGTTTCAAAATTGATCTGTTTGTGACCATCATAAAACCTTGATGTTCTTCCATTTTCTAAGCTGAAATGCTCACATTCCTTTCTCCACATCACACAGTTTCTCAACAAATGTTATTATGTACAGTCAAATCACATTGGAGACACCAGTTTCTACCAGATCACTGGACCTGTTCAGTACTAAGATGGGTGACCACTTAAGAATCTCAACTACTGTACCAGGCTGGTTGGGAGTTCATTGCATGATCTGTGGCAATACGCCGGATGGGGTTTAAAAAACAAATTATCCTCATACCCCATAGATCAATCGAATGCATTAAGCATTTGAACTGAAAGACCATCTCTCTTCCCACCACCTCCCTCATTATAACTGACCATGTGAGCTAACAACATCCTCGATTACAGTTACCCCACAGGGCAAAATCTAATAGAAAACTCTAAGGTTGCAAAAACTAAAAAAAAATCTAAACAGGAAAACTGATCCAAACCTGAATGAATAAGGAAAGGTCTTCCTGCTCAACAACATCATTAAAATTTAATTTCCTTTTCTTTGTTCAGAAATATGACTGATACAACTACAAATGGATTTAAATCTGTACCATTGGCAAAAATGAATAATCTAACTTCCTCGCCAGATCAGAGTATATTTTGTTTGGAGCAAGAACAACAAAACAAACTTATACAGAAGAATAAAAGGTAAAATTGAAAATAATATTCATTAGTTTTTATTTCAATTGTTTTTTATAACCATTTATAAGTTATAATTAAATTTTATTTCTGTAGAGTAGACTCTGTAGTCTTCTTGAAGTAGAGACCCACGTGCGTTCTGGGCACTTAGTGGGTTGGGTTCAGAGAGAGAGAGAGAGAGACGGTGTTGACTGTCTTCGTACAAATCCAAGACAGGTCTAAACTGGAGACGTCGTATCAGTTTATATGGAGGAAGGGAGATAACTCTTAGGGTACTTCTCGTCATGTACCCAGCACCTCTACAATTTCTATTTTCTAACCATATTTTGATTTATTACAACTATTTTTAGATAAAATAAAAATAATTATTATAAAACATAACTATAACTAAAATGAATTGTTATTCTTTGATTTATTTGTTTTGAAATTCAGTTTTTGTTTCTTTATTTAGAAATACTTCAGATCCAATTTCTACTGAGTCACAATTAGGATCAACTGAAAGAACAAATGATTCACCTTTCCCTCCTGTTCAGAGTATCTTTTGTTCAGAGAAACAACTTCAAAATAATCGAATGGATAAAAACGAAAGGTAAAATGGAATTAATGCCTATCAATGATTTTAAATAATTGCTTTGTTTTATGAGATGATCTGTAATTAGCATCTTTAAATTATTTGCACTTAACAAGGATGAGGATAAAAGTCTGAATAATTAAAAGAATAAAAAGTAATCTGCATTATTTATATTATATCATTATATATTCTCATCATTTATGGTAATATACACAATTCTCTTGTCTTCTTTTGGTTTGTCTTGTCACACTTAAAAATCTTTGTATTAATGTCTTTGGGTCTGTTGCAAAAAATAATTCAGAATTCTTGATGTATCCTTAGGTGGCCCTAAATCGAGGATAATCAAAAAGAATGTTTTCTGTGAAGGAAATAATAGAATAACAAAGATACTGTAGGAATATAAAAAGTTAAGGAAGTTTATTAAGGAGTATTTACAGAGAGACAGTTAAATTTACGTATTAGCCCCAAGGGATGTCTCTTTTCGGTGCTGTTGGTGACCGACCGGTGACACAGTCCGTTGTGTACAATGTTCTGGAAGTGATTATCTCACCATAACAATTCTTTATATTGTTAAAATGTTGTATGTGTTTATAGTTATCGAAATAAAAAAAATACCCCCCTAGATTAAAGAGATGATTTAACAAAAAGTTTTATGGAATTTTCAGTTTTTTTTTATCCGAAGAGTTTGACAAAAAAGATGGTTTAAAAATCTAGATTTCTAGAATCTTCTGAAGTTTAACAAATTTTTGAGTAGCCAAGGTAAAAGAGTGGTAAAAGCTTGTATTCTGGAATCATAGAGTTCAAATCGCAGTCGAAACCATCACACTCACTTTCTGCTGCCTTGGGCAGATGAGGCTCATTTACTCAGTGTGGAGAAATTTATCTTGTATGATCATTAATTGATTAAGTTTTTTATTTAGATTTTATCTCTGGTTTTACAGAACAAGTTAATTCTCATGGTTTTAGATTTTTTGTTAACTAAATGGGATAAAATTCAGTTTTAAGTAATTCAATAAAGTAACAAAACCTGCATGGATAAGCAAAATAATATCCTTGTTTTTTCACAAAAATAACAAGATGAAAAGATTGACAAATATTCTTGCTTCTTGTTAAGATAAATAGCTTTTTTGTTTTCAGGCTTTTTACTGAAATGAAAGATACTTATTATTCATTACTTTCAGATTGAACCAAGCAGATAATGTTGGAAGCTTTGATAGCATATTTGATGGAATATTTTGATGGATCTAAATATTTTTTTAACAATCCTTTGTTTCAATTGTTACTGTAAAATATTTTCATTCTATTTTGATTCACTCATTTTGTTTTAACAATAATAAAAAAAACATTAAAATTAATATTATGTATTTTATATTTTGTTTTAATTTTGAAAAAAGCTGAAATTTTGTTGATATGAAAACCAGTCGTTTGTAACAGAAAGCCACATGTACACAAGGGGTACATGAAATATTTTTTAGGGTCCACAGACAAAATACAAGGAATTGGAAGTCCACAATTCTTTTAAACAGCATACATCCATAACACAGCAGTGAATTCAATGCCCTGATGATCTCTGCTCTTTAAGGGACTGGAGTTACTTGACTATGGAATAAGAAACCTTTTTATATTGTAATTATCATTATTATCACTATATTTATGATTATTATTGTTACTATTATTAAAATTATGGCATATGACCAAACCTGAAGCTGTGCAAGAAAATGAAACCCACAAAATCCTTTGGGACTTTGATATCTAAAGAGACAGACCAATACAAGTGAGTATTACCAGACCTGGTAATCATCAACAAAAGAGGAAAAAACTGCAAAATAGTAGACTTTGTTGTCCTGGTGGGCCACAGAGTAGAAATTAAAGAAACAGAAAAAATCAGCAAATACTTGAAATTAGCCAGGGAACTTAGGAGTATATGGAAGATGAAAAACAACAGTAAAACCAATCATCATTGAAGCATTAGGACACAAATCCAAAAGACCTGATTTGAAGACTTCATGACATTAGGATCAATGTCTAAATGTCTTAAAGGCTACTGCATTTAGAAGGACAGCAAGGATAATAAGAAAAGTACCGAAACCAGAAACCTAAAACCAGATAAGAAAAAAAACTCTAATCAATAATGAAGTAAAAAGAATCTAAAAAAATCTGAGAAGAAAACTGCAGGACATTTGAATTGATGGAAGAATAAATAGACCTATTACAGACCACTTTACTCATTAAGTATGTTTTTAAAAAAAGATAATATACTTATAAATTACACAAGGAAGAAGAGGGTTTACAGTCACTGATAGCAAGGTATCCAGATATACTTGGAGTGCCAGAGAAGACCTATTGTCACTCTGTCTTTAAGAATCACCACTAAGTATTAGCGAGTGGGAAAACTCTGCTTATGTTGGGTGGGTAGAGTGGACGTAGTGGGGGGAGGCAAACCAAGGTAGATTTTGCACTATATAATTCTTGAATGGAATGGTGCAGAACTTTTTTTTTTTAAATGACATCAATAAAGGTGCCCTGAAGAAGGAAAAAGATCTGCAACGCGTTGGCACTAATATACATTTTTGTTTTTTGTTTTTTATAATAATTTTCTATCATTGTCGGAATTTATTTTCCTATTTTTCTATCATATATATATATATATATATATATATATATATATATAGATATAGATATAGATATATACAGACACTCTAAAATAGTGGTTACGATTATACAGACCCAGTTAAACTGGGTCTGTCAGTGATAAAATGATTTTATTAAAGAATATTCCTTTCAAAACCTTAGTTATAAGGACTGTGACAAAAATATTCTTTCATAGACGTATTCTGTCACAACCTTACTAATAATTACTGAATTAAAAGAAATGATGATATTGCAAAATTGTCAAGTAACAAGAATATTCTTCAATAAAAGCAT
>JAUZSX010203658.1:0-16061 GCA_034780655.1 Idiosepius hallami
ATCGCATTTGAATGGGTTCTACATCGGGTTTTGAATTTATGCGCATGCATGTGGCTAGATTAAGTAGGCACAATACTTCCAGAAGAAAATATGGAATTGAACTGTAAACACTGCTATTCTTAAATAGTCACCCATCTAACTACTGGCCAGGCTCGATGTTTCTTAACTTCAGTGATCTGACGGGGACCATCGCCTCCATTGCAACTTTAACATATAAATCATTACGGCATTTTAAAAGTGGTGATTCTTGCTTAAATTCATAGATACGAAGAACTGTTTTTGAATTAAAAATAAACAAGTAAATAACTGAGAAGTGTCTTTGAAAATTAAGAAAAAATAATTCATTTTCAAACACAAAGCGTTTTTGAAAAAAAATATTGGCAAGTCCCCGGCGCCAGGCAATACTCCTAGTATATATATATATATATATAAGAGCAACCTGGGACATATGGATCACCCTGTATATGAGTAAATAAAAAGGTAGAAACGAAAAATGTTATTTATGTTAATGTTTGAAATTAATGAAAAAGAAATGAAAAATGAGAAGAAAAAAGCCACAGGTTTATCAAGTATTTGTGTCTGTAATTCCAATATATAAGTAAACAATTATGTAATTAGAGACAAGTGGACCTTCAATAGTGCATACCTCAGCCTCTTTCTGCTGCAGAAGTTTCTCCGTGTCCATGACAGCTTCAAAATTAGGTGTTGAGTCCCTCTTCAGTTTGCTGGTGGGTGTGAAAAACAGAGCATTTAATGATTAACACAAAATCATTACAAATCTAGAACTTAGAGAAGAATAGTCTTAGGGAGTTTTTTTTTTGTGGGGGGGGATTTTTCTTTTTTGTTTTTTTCCACAGAAAATTCAACGTTTTATACATGTTTTTGATTATCATCAACACAGTTACTGAAGCGAAAAGTTCTCTGGCAAATCCCAGATTCATTGGAATTCCATACTAATTAGAATTCTTCAGAGCAACAGAGCAGATCTTAACCTTAATTATTATCAATTAATTTAGAGATAATTTTGGTTTAATGAATTATTAGTTATGTTATCATAAGCAAATGTAGAAGTATTAACAAATTTCACTTTATACTTTTTGAGTTAACATATTGCACCATCCTTAACACTAGCTAGGTTTAATAAATTAAAGATTGTTTTAGAATTTACAAATTGCGTGACCATATGGTAGCACTATGAGATTTACTGAAAACTGTTTTAATTTGCTCTACCTAGTTTACTTGTTTTACAATTTTGTTTGATTGATTTAACCAGCATATTGACTCTCATTAGGTCATTTAATGCTGAAGACTGTTTTAATTGCTCTACCTAGTCTACTTGTTTTACAGTTTTTGTTAGTTTTTTCTTAATTTTTTTTTTATAGATTTCAGGTTAACAAAACATTCTCAAAATGATTCGATTTTTTTCTTTGTATGAAAAGACTTGATTCCATTATTGTAAAATGAATAAGAAAATTTATTTTAATGAATCAATTGAAATTCCAATTTAATAGAATTGAAAGTTTTCTCATCTTTTAAGATTTGTTCCGCTTTGCAAAAAGTAGAATAGCATTATTTTTCTGTTTGCCAAGTTAACAATGTGCAAAACTTGGAAAAAGTAGACGGCATCTGCGGCCATTTTTATGTTTGAAATGACACGAAAAATCCATTTTTGGACTTTGTTTTTCTTGAGTTTTGTAGTTTATTTTGTTTATTTTTCTGCAAATTTGCCATTTTTGAGAATTTTGTAAAATTTAATCCACACTTGTTAATCTTTAGAAATGAAAAAATTTATTTTTTTTAAGTCTGTGTATATTACCATCATTGAACAGGCGATATATTTTGTAGAGCCTTCTAAACATTAAGTAAAACTGATTTTCCTCTATTTTTTTAGATAAATTATAAAAGATTATTATTATTATTTAGAAATATAATCATAATTGCAATGAATATTTACAACTGCTCAAAATACTCTGATTGGTTCAAAACTAACATTGATGAACATCAAGAATAAAACAAAATATCAAATTAACTGAATTAAAACTTAGAAAAGATTGTAGTTATCAAAATTATATATATACACACACACTTATATCTGTCTGGATGTTATACTGACAAACACATACATATGTATGTATATTTTGGTATCATTTTTTTTATTCAAACAAGTTTTCTTAATTCTGAATGGCACAGTATGTTTGTATGTTATAAATGAAGAAGTATTTAGTGAAATTTATTTATACTTTCACAATTTGCTTATGATAACATAACTAACAACTCTTTATTCTTAAGAATTATGATTAAACCTAGCAGGGGTGTAAGGATGGCTCAATATGTTAACATATAATAACTCAAGAAGTATTAAGGGAAATTTGTTCATACTTTCACAATTCGATTATGTTGACTAACAACTCTTAAAAAAAAGCTAAAAATAAGAATTAAGGTTAAAAAGAACAGAGATTGCCTGCAAACTTATTTTTCCTGTATTTTTTAAAATTTTCTGTGCCAGGGACTAAAGTATATTTTTAAAATCATTTTTGATTTGATATGAAGGCACTTTATATAAAAAATTAAAAAAAAAGTAGACAGATCTGTTCTTTTTAATAAAACCTTTTTTTTTTAATATATAAATTTTACTCAAACATATTTTATTAAAAATAATTTTTATTTTTAATATTTTTAATTAATTTTTCTCTTCCTTGGAAGTTCAGTTGCAAAGACAAATTGAATTAAGAATATCAGAAATATAAAAGATAGGAATTATTTTTAATAAAATCTTTCAATAATGATATTCTGCCTAAATATACATACATTTATATACATATATATGTGTGTGGGTGTGTATGTGTGCCTGTGGCTATGGTATATAGACAGATCTACACACACACATATATACACAGTTTAAGCTGACTAAATAAGAGAGAGGAAGTGAATTTCTTTTTTTCTAAATCAAATTTATATTGCAAATATAAACCCTCTGCACTACTACTTAAAACCTTTGGACCCTTATATTTGGAGAACAGGACTTCAGAACTTTAAATACTTTAAAGCAATTAAAAAAACAATTGGAAAAATTAAATTATAAAAATAATTGTTAAAATCTAGATGTTGTGATTATCAAAAACTTGGAATTAGCGCCTTATAATGATGGTCTGAGTGAGTGAGGGTATTTGGCAGCTTCATAGCTCCATTTATATTGAAAATTCCTCGGAATTTTACCTCAAACGAGATTAAACTTCTTCGGATCTGAAACCAAAAATTTATATCACTTTAGATTTTTTATTCTGTGACTTAAAGTGGAAGAAGAAAAAAAAAAGAGGCGAAAGAATCTCAATACTCCCCAGAACATCATACTATTCCCCCTCAAAGAATAGATTTTGGTTTCAAATCTTCAATATTCAAAGTTTGTCCCAATACACTTGTCCACACCTTCATCTTTGACAGAGACTATTTGACCAAGATGGGCATCAAAACTGCTCCTCACTCTCTCTAGAGTCCAGATTATGCTTATTCCCTAAGCTAAAGACGACTTCAAAAGGGCCTTCCAAAAACTCATAGAAAAAATTAGAAACTCACAGAAACCTTGAGAGAGTTTGATTAGATGATCAATTAATTATAAAAAGCAACAATCTAAAGTTATGACAGGGGAAGTGTCAGTAGCCATTTGTCTGAACTATTTAAACAGACAGTTCGTCTTAATAGAAACAGACAGTTGCTTTTGTTGACAGCTTATTAAGGAGAGGAAAACAGAATAAGAACACTATTACGCCAAATAATTCCTAGAAATAGAAAGATGAGAAACAACAAATTTATTCACGCAACAAAAATCATCTGTGCTAATTATGTAACAAATATTTCTTTGTTTGAATTTGTATTTTATTTTTCTCTGCAAAATTGTTAACACAACAGGAATAGATTTTTCAGTCCATTATTTTACAGATATGCAATTCTTAACTTGAAACATTTTAATTGTTTTGACGTATCTGATGTTGTAGTCTCCCATCAGAATTACTTATTGTTCCAGGAATCTATCAGTATAATGAAGCCATCTTGGAAAGGCTATTGTTAGAAATTAGTTTATACAAGGTGTCTAAGAATTAACCGAGGAATTAATGAATTGCCCTTAGATTTTCAGAGCCCCAAAATCTGTAATTTTGTTTGTTATTGAATCCATTCAAATAGAATTAGGCTTCACCTGACATAATCAACTTTTTCAGAAAATTAGGTCCATTTGGACAAGTTCTGGCACTGGAATTGCATATTGAACTATCGTTTAAAAATCTTCAGGCTTCAAGTGACTTTTCAGACACCATGATACTTGGGATCATTTTGGAAAATTAGAAATTTTTAAAAAGTATCTAATTAAAAAGTCTGTGTTATATTTATTGCTTCATATTGCAAAATGCATTATTCAGAGTTTGATTTCATTCTCTTATCAAATACTAAAATATGTTTCTAATTTTAGTAGAGCATTTATCAAATAAGGATATATTATTTATAAAGCCTAATACTTAGTAATGCTGAGTATTTCTTTATCTAAATATAATCAAGGTTGGTTTTTATGGCCTTATAAATCCAATTATTTCTCTCTTTTTATATGGTTTTCCCATTCAGTTCTGCATTAAATTTGTAAATATATTTGGAAATTCCTTGAAATGAGACTTTTTAATTTATGTATTAAATTATTTTGTGGACTATTGTCCTCATCTTTTGATAGTTGTTTCAGCCATCTTATTTTTTGGTCTTTTGATGTTGTTATCAATCACCTGATGAAGGCCAGAACATAAGTTGGCTGAAATTTGGTGAAACAAAAACTATGGAAAATTGGACAACAGTTTGCAAAGATATTAATAAATATATTAAGAAGCCTCATCTCAAAGAATTCCAAAATAAATACAATTAATAAGTTTGTGATCAAATATTCAAAGAGGTTTGCTTTCCTGAAAAAAACAAACAAAACATTTCCCATAATTCCCCTAGTGTGTGTATAAAATGTAGTAAAAACACACAGAAATCGATTATGCCAACAATTATAGCATTTGGTTATGTAAAACCATCATCAGGGAATATGGTTGTTGATCAATTTCCATGTTCAGTTGTTTTTTCAAAAATCTATTTTTAAGCCTTTTATAGAAAGGGAGTAACATACATATGCAAATTTTAGTTGCCTGAAATATAGTTTTAAATAACTATAGTTGTTTGTTTTTCGCAAGAGCTTTTTGTATAAGAAAAAAAAGATGTTTTTGTAGAAATAACTATTGAAGTTTTATTTTCTAAACATCTGGGTCTTATACAAACACAATGATCTGATTTTCTAAGTATATAGATATTCATCTTCAAACTATTTGTCAACTAATTATGTTTGAAAATAAGAGAATTTGATTTTAAATAAATCTAAGACCTATATGTCATTAAATAAAGAAACAACACCAGATAAGTTATTTTTGCAATATAAAGTCAATCTAGAAATAATTCTCTCTCTCTTAGCTTTTTTAGGTGAAAGTATGAATTTAAAAAAAAATGCTAATTTTATATATATATATATATATATAATTGGCTTTTTTTAAAAATATATATATATATATAAATAAATACAATATTTAAAATATATATATATATAAATAAATACAAAATTGATTTTTTTTCAAAAAAGAAGAAAAAAATTGTAATAATATTTCTTTCAATAAAAACTTAATAATAATAACAAGAATATGAAAAAAAAGAAAAACAACCAAAAAACAAATAATTGTTCACCAAAGAATCAATCAATCAGAGATAAAAAAAAAGGTGGTTTTGGTGGGACAAACAAGCGTTAGTGTGACAAGATGCAAAGTTAGAAAGGAAATAATCATGCAGTTAGAAAGACAAGAAGGTGTCATCATGCAGTTACAAATGGCAATTGGTGAGGAGAAGGAGGAGGAGAAGGAAGTCACAACATGCAGAAATTGAGAAAAATATTGAAAACAAGGATTAAAAATAAATCAGGGATCAAAAAGAGGATCAAAAACAAGGAAATTCAAAAAAAAAAAAGTAAAATTTTTAAAAATCATTTTAAAAGTGATTGAACATAGATTGGATTCAAAATCAAACTTTTTTTTAAGTGAGAAAAAAAATTAATAAAAAAAGAATATGGAAAATAAAATTTATGAAAATTTTTTTTTTACATCTTTAATAATTAAAAAAAAAGTAAAAACCTTCTTCATTGGTATTTTTTAAACAAGGGATGGTATATTAAAAAAAAAAAAAAATACCCCCGCACACCAAAAAACTAAAAAGGGGGATTTAAAAAATAGAAAAAAATCACTTCTTTCTCCATTTCATCTCAAAATTGATACTAAAAATATTTTTTTTGTATCTTGAATGAATTCTACCAGACAACAAAAAAAAACTTAGCCATAAAAAAACAAATGAATAAACAAATAACAAAACAAGTTGTTCCCCTATAGTCAATATAAAGTCCTAAAGGTATTAGGACTAAAAAGAGGTTAATATGCTGCTAAACAAAAAAATCTAATCAAACTAGACCCCAAGAAAAAAAAATGTACAAGATGATTGACATGATTTGGGTTTTTTTATTTTTCCAAACCCTTTTAATAATTTTGATTATCACAAAACAGATTTAGTAAGATTAACTATAATAATCTGATAAATGCAATAAAAGATTTGGAGTTAAAAATTAAAAAAAAAAGAAATCTAACAAATTTAAAAAAAAAATTAAATTTAATAAATGTTCAAACTACAAAAAATTAATACCAATCTCAAATGAAATGGAAGTGTGCACTAAAAATGTTTAATGATATAAAATCAGTGAATGGAATTATTTTGATAAAACTAGTACAACTGTTTGACAATTAAGTAAAAAAAACATAAAAAGAATTTCTTCTATGTTAAAAGAAAACCAAAAAAAAATTATAGTGAAGATAACTTATAATCAATACTGGTAATAGTTTTTATGAGAAGTTTAATTACATGTCCCTAGTTGTATCAATATGAATGAAGAGGGCTTATTAAAAAAACTCAAACAGTTATTTAGGACATCTAATCTAACATTCCATAATCAGATTTTAAAACTAGGGTTAAATTTGAAAGAACAAATGAAAATTAAAAAAAAAAAATAAATCTGTTTATAATTTCTATGTAAATAAAGATTTTAAATGTAATATTTCCATTAATAGTCTGTTGTGTCACCAGCAAAAAAAAATCACTATTATTAGCCAGTAAAAGTGTTGAATGGGATTGAAAATACTGTGTATAAAATTATTAGAATTTTCTGTAATTTTTCTTAAGCAAAATTTAGTTGCATTAATTAATTCATTATTTCAATTTCTTGGTTTATGTGCCATTTTCCTTGCTGTAAAATTGAATTCCCACAAATGTGCAATATCTGCACTTAGACCACCCTCAATGTAAATCACATAATAAAAGACCTTGAGGATGTGGGTCCAAGTTTTTTGGTCCCAGTTTAGAAGAAAATCAAAATTGAACAAATTTTGTTACAGAATTTCATCCCAGAGTTACAATATTGGTCTGTCCAAACAAAAAGCTAAATTCTTTTAAACACGATAAAAAGAAAAAAAGTGGTATTTTTTTCATTAAATAATAGAATTTTTTAAAGAAAAATATTTATGTCTTTGGACCCTGAAAGGCTTATATGTCAGCCCTTGCAACGTAGGGAAAAAAAGATGACACGCCTGATATTTCGTTCCTCAAAATTGATAATTTTGATAATTATGTATCATCTTCTTTTGTGTTATTGCTTTTTACGTCAGGATCCAAAAGGTTTAAGTTTGAATTTTAACAATTCAAAATAAAACAAATATATTTTTTTGTGTAATAGGATAGTGACAGGAGAGTATTGTTAATATAGAATTGTGCAGGAAAACAAAAATGCATTCCATCAATAAATAATTTCAAAGATTTTTCTAAAAATAATTTTCATAACAAAAAAATCTTGTAAAAAAAAAAAAACTAGACATTATTTGGGGGGGTTATATCCATACATAGGAAATTTTTCTCTCTCTCTCTCTCTCATAAATATACTTAGTTGAGCACCAACAAAAGTTGAGCACAAGGCCATTTTTATGTTCTCTATATACCTTTTTTTTGCATTCAGTGTTGCCCTTCACCTAGATGAGTTGCTTTCCTGAGTTAATGAGCCTCATCTGTCCAAGGCAGCTATATGTGAATGCAATATACATATATATATATATATGTGTGTGTGTGTGTATAGATATTACTCTATATTCACACCCTTGGGAGCTGTTATGTATAATGTATCTATGTGTATATGTATAGATATTTATACGTATTGACACCAGAGGTTTCAGATACAAAGTGCATAAAGTGACATCATCTGTATACCTGAGTAATATTCTCTACCAAACTATTTGCCAATTTTAAGTCTAGAGATTTGAAATTTGATATAAGAAATATTCAGACCAGTTAATAATTCAATAGCTGCTAAGGGGTCAAACTTGAAAAATCAGATCATTGCTGGTCTGAAGCACCAAAGCAAGTCCTTGGTCAAGGCCAGTGCAGGGCAACACTTTGAGGTAGAAAATGAAGTTGAATTTCATCTAGATTAGTGGTTCTCAACCTTTTTCTTAACCCTTGGACCGCTTTTCCCATGGTGGACTTTTGTTAAAATTAAAAAAAATAATGAATAGTAATAATAATATATATAATAATAATAATAATAAGAGCAGTAATAATGATAATGCTATAATGTTTCTTTTTCTATGTTTAAGAAAGTGATGATAATGGAGAGCAGAGTAAAGCTTCTTCAATTCATTGTGCCATTATTTGTGAAGATTGCCTTCAATTCTTTTGTAAACAATCAATTGGTTGTGTTTTGGCTGTGGACCCCCAGAAATATTACATAGATCCTTAGGGTCCATGTGGACCCTGATTGAGAACCCCCTGATCAAAACATACAATAAAAATCGTGACATTTTAAAGGTTTTATCATTTGCATTGTGCATGCTGACACAATCTGTGCGGGGTCAGGTATTGGGGGGGAGTGTAACTTTTAAACACTTGCAAAACATAGAATGGATGGGAATTTAGTTTTAATGGCATATCAACCTTTCCATATGCTCATAATAATCATCAATTGATTGGTTTTACGGCCTATCAGCCTTTTAAGTCATTTAAACGCAGAAACAATCATTTTTTTTGGATTAACGTAATTTTGTCCACCCATTTTTTATTTTAACACAATAGGCACTAGTTAATCCATAGGTGGAGGGAAGGTGGATATTCATACCTTTCCCAAGGGTATTTGTCCCAATATAAGCCTAAAGGAATAACTGGGATTCAAACTCATGTACTACGCATCCGCAACCTGACTGCCTATCTACTGTCCAAAGCAGACCTCCCCTAAATCTTTTTTGATCAATGCCTAACTTTCATCAAGACATTGTTTTGAATAGCAACAGATGCACTATTTAACCCATAGCTGGAGGGAATCTCAATGAGGGTTTTATATGTACCTCTTTTTTTATTTAAAGGCAAGAACAATCATTTTTGATATACTCTTTTTTTTTATTTGGTCTCATACATAGTATAAATGGGGCTAGATTCACTAATGAATTCAGAAATTGGAGAGTAAAAAAAATAGACATTCATGCCTTTCCCAGGGGTATTAAGAATGAATATGAACTTCTGGAACAACTGGGATTTGAACTTGTAAATTAGAATTCAAAAGCCCAAGTGTTGGTCAAATGTCCTAAACACCTGCATGTGCCATTTGTCAAAAGATGATAATCAGAGCAAATATATTTCTGAAAGTATTTATTTATTAAGAAAAATTTCAAGCAATACAATACAGACATGGTCAAGCACCCATCCAAGTTTGGCACAAGGCTAGTTTTATGTGCTCATTAGATTCCTGGGCTTTTTGTAATTTGTTTTGGCCTTTACCTAGATGAGTTACTCTCATTGAGTTGTTTATATTTACTTGGTCGAGCACTAACCCATGTTAGGCACAAAGCCACTTCTATGTGCTCATTAGACCTTGAGGCTTTTTTAAAAATCAGTGTTGCCTTTCACTTAGATGAGTTATCCTTCCAAGTTAATGAGCTCAATTTGCTAAAAGTAAATGCAATAGTTTTCATCAGTATTTGAACCTGTGTAATATGGTTCCAGACTCTAAGCTTTTACGAATGGTCCATACTTACGGCCCTCTCATTGAGTTGTTCATTTCATGCCCCATTGGCCGACAAGCAAATTTTGAGTTGATGGCTTTATCTACCTAAGTTTTTGAAATCAGTGTCATCCTTACACCTACACAAGTTACTCCCCAGAGTTAATGAGCCTCATCTGCACAAGGCTGCCAAAATGAACATAATTGTTTTGACTGGGATTTGAACTCGTGTAGCACAATTCTAGAGTCCAAGCTTTTACCATGGATCTACTGTCGCCATCACAAGTAATATAGAGGGTCAAAAACATGTTTGATTCCATGTAAATGAGAACTTTTCAAGATGATCAGCCTGCACATTATAATGTGTGTCTAGTGGCTATAGCTGACTACTAGGCATAGTTAAGCCAATATGCATAGATCACCTGATGCACATCCTATGCATGTAGCATTTAACTGTAAAAAATGTGGAGGGTGCATATTGTATTTTCAGCCTCAGAGCCATTTACACTCTTGATTTGTCTCTGGATACATTAATATTTTTGCATACTCTATAAGATAAAAAAATAATTGAATGGTGTTTGGGTGAGGGATCAAGGTAAATGGTGGTGTGTGAAATAATAATAATAATAATAATAATAAAAAAGACAATAAAAAACCCAAAAAAGACAAAGAAAAATTAAAGAAAAGAACATTCCATTACAGAACATGAAAGTGACCCGACAGGTTGCTTGATTTTCTTGTACAATCCCAACATAGCTTTCGATTTCGCTATCTTTTCTATTTAAGAACTTAACAAACCCCTAAGACAATTTGATCAGTAGCCTCACAAAAGGGAGTTAAAAAAAGGGGCTATGCCTAGAGGGGGAAGACACTAATATAAAGGATGTCAAATAACTTAAGTCCATACAAGAAATTCCAGCAGAGTTGAAGGGGAAAATAAAAGTAGAAACACAAATAAATTCTGTGGAAGTTAAAACATTTAAATGTCCCCAAGGAACTCATTATTGGGTCAGGATGGTGTACGGTCTTTTCATCACTCGACAATTCATCACCCAACTATTCCTCATAGTCTATTCATCACTAGTCTTTTCATCACGTTTTTTCCATCATGTTGACAATTCATCACTCCAAGCCTTTTCATTACTTGGACTTCTCATCATTTGGACTTTTTTTTTTTAATTTAAGTTCTGTAATGTTTCCTATCATTAGGTCAAAATAATATTAAACTATTTGGAAAAGTTTGTTCAGGTTTTTAGATAATAAAAATTGAAATAATTCTTTTAAATTTATTTTTTAAAAAGTTTGAAAAAGTGGATGATATTCACTTTATAGATTTTGATAATCTCCCGTAAAAATACCCCCCAAATTGTCAAAGGGGCTAAAAATTTAACGTAATAAAACATAATTAACATTACATGAATAAATGTATTTTTTTTCTTTGGGGTGATGAAAGTTATTGATGTTGGGGTGATGAAAGTCAGAAAACCAATCAGGATAGGCTTTTTACTAATTTTGCACTTCTTAGCATCGAACGTCAGACTTTGATGGAGATAGAATTTGAAGGCGTCATTAAAGACTTTACTTAGAGTAAAACACGGAAAATATTGCTTTGATTGTTTTTATCTGAAACTTGACATTTATTTTTAAAGAAAATTCTTAATAAAAAAAAATTGCATTTTCAAATTTCTTTAACAATAAAACCTACTAGGCGAATAAAGCAGAATGCAAAGGAATGTTGCTAAAAACTTTTGCTCTTGGGTGCTTGATAGGCCTTTGAGGACCCTGCACTTGATAAATGGAATTAGGTTTTTAGGATCATGCCAAAAGCAGTAGCAATTGGATAGCCAGGCAGATTCTTGCATCTTCAATAAATCTACTTTTTTTAAGAAAATATAAGATTTATTTTGTATAGAAAATAATTGAATAAATCTTACTTTTAAATCTTTTCCTATCTAATTCATTTCAAACTAAATTTCATAGATTGATAAGTGTGCTGGGAACTTACTACTAAGGTAACTAAGGAAGCCTTTAAAATTAGGAAAGTAGTTAATGCTTTTTAATACTGAAATTCATTTCTAATGTTTTTTTTATATTGAAATTAATTTCTAATGGTTTTTTTATATTGAAATTCATTTCTAATGGTTTTCATACTTAATTCCTTTCTAAATGTTTTTTCAAAGGTAGTTAAATAAGATCTTTGGGTTCTTTTTGGCTCAATTTACCCTTCTTGATGAGTTGTTGCTTATCTGTTTGTGAATAGCATGGAAAGACAGCTGTTCACAACAAGATTTTGAAAAGAGTGAATCTAGTTGAACAGAGTTTCAATTCTATTCATGCATTCCAACACAATTGTGAACATCAGTCCTCCATCTTGTTTCATTCCCAATATATTTCTGATGTGGTAAGATGAAAGATAGGGGCCTTCAACAAACACTTAACAATGTCTTTGAATTGCTTTCTTTGCCCACTGGCTGTATCAATATTTCCTATTTTCAGTTTCCAATCTAGAACCTTCATAGGCACTTCATGTTTATTTGTGCTAGATAAGTGACCTGCCCCGCTCAATGGACATGAGATTTTATAAGGGGAGGAAAAATACAGTATGATCAAAAAGTCCCTGTGCACCTAAAAATATTTTCAGTAACATCATTTTGTACAAACGTTTTTTTAAATGTATTTATCAAAAATCAGGTGTACAGCTGACATTTGACATGATATAACCAATAGCTCTCCCGTGTTATCCAACACCTCCAATAAAAGCATATCAAGAGCATAATAATGGGTGTGGCCCCACTAGTTTAGGAATAGGATTCTACAGGGCTTCCTTATCTATTTTAAAAGTATTCAGAATAGAGTAATGTGGAGGGGGTCATTAGAGTGACATGTGATTGGAACCGTCCCAGGTATCATTTACTATAGCTCTGCCACTTGTACCCAAAGTTTGCTAATCTGCCTGTAATGTTTAAGTCCTTTTATAATCCAAAAGATATTCAATGAAAAACTGGTGTAAAATAAAGCTTGGAGAAAAAAAAATCTAATCATGTTTTTTTGTTTGATAAAATTTTGTTTTTTAATTCAGAAAAATGTAATAACTAGGGCTGTGACAATATTCTTTTTAAAATATGCTTTATATTGTCTTAATATGCAGGAAATATTCTTCAAGAATATGTTTAAGAATATGCTTTTTTCTAGGGAATATTGTTTTTTTAAAAAGAATATGCTTTTATTTCTTTGGAATATTCTTTTTTCAAAGAATATGTTTTCTGTTAAAAACATATTCTTTTTATTTTTTTCAGAATATGCTTTTAACAAAAAGCATTTTTTTAAAATTAAAAGCATATTCTTTTGAAAAAAAAATATGCTTTTTGTTAAGTGAATATTCTTTTTTAAAAAGAATATGCTTTTTGTTAAAAGAATATTAACTTAAAAAAGTATATTTTTGTTAAAAGAATTATCTGTATGCAAAGAATATGCTTACATAAAAAGAATATTCTTGTCACAGCCCTAATAATAACTAGAGCTGTGACAATATGCTTTATTAAAAAATATTCTTGTTACAGCCCTTGTTATTAGGCCTGTTACAAAAATATTCTTTTATAAAAGCATATTTTTACAGCCAGACTAATAACTGCAGATTTTTTTTAAAATAGTAAAATCGAAAAAAAATCAAGCAACAACAAGAATATATCTTAATAAAAGCATATTGTCACTCTCCTACTAATAACTACAGAATTAACAGAAATGGTAAAATTACCAAATAGTCAAGAAACAAGAAAATTTTTAATAAAAGCATATAGTCACTGCCCTACTAATAACTACAGAATTACAAGTAATGGTAAAATCGCGAAATAGTTTAGTAACATCAAGAATATACTTTAATAAAAGTAATTAATTTAATTACGCGAGTTCAAATCCCAGTTAAAACCATTATATTCACCTTTAGCAGCCTCGGGCAGATGGGGCTTGTTAACTCGGGAGAGCAGTTCATCTAGGTGAAGAGTAACACCTAATATAAAAAGCCCTGGTCAGAGCACGTAAAAATGGCCTTATGCCAAACTTAGGTTGGTGCTCACCAAGTAAATATCAAATATCATACTTTAATAAAAGCATGAAGACACAGTCCTACTAACAATTGGTGACGTGGTGGGAACACCAGAATGCAGACAGGTAAGATATTAATCTTTAGTTTGAAACTTCTGAAATCATTTCACTTTAGCAGCCTCAGGCAGATGGAGCTCGTTAGCTTGGGAGAGCAGTTCATCTAGGTGGAGGGTAACACCGAATATATAAAGCCCGGTTAAGAGCACGTAAAAATGTCCTTGTGCTAAACTTGGGGGTACTCGCCAAGTAAATATCATGAAACTTCTGAAATCATATAAAAAATATAACCTGCACTCAAATATCAGGGTTGGCATAATTTTCATGAATGTGAACCGAACCGGTACATCGACTCGTGAGGGTGAAGCGGATGCGGATCAGTGCTAAAAGGCTTGGACTCTGGAATCGTATAACACGAGTTCAAATCCCAGTCAAAACTATTGCACCTATCTATTGCTACCTTGGACAGATAGGGCTCGTTAACTCGGGAGAGTAACTCAGGGACAACACTGGTTACTAATATAAAGCCCAGGGTTATAATGAGCACGTAAAAATGGCCTTGTACCTAACTTGGGTTGGTGCTCGACCATGTAAATATACTTCTGCTACTATTGCTACAGCTACTAATACTACAACTAGTACTGATAATAATATTATTAATAATAATAATAATAACAATAATAATAATAATAATAACACTTGTTGCTTTAACCGATCCACTCTCCACTCATACGCTACTGAAAGGCTGTTGTCAATGTAAACAAAGACGGATATGATGTTGATGGCTGTTGAGATGGTGGCGGTGATGATGGTGATGATAATGTTATAATGATGATGATGATGATGATGAAAATGTTCATGATGATGATAGTGGCGATGATGATGGTGGTAATGGTGGTGGTGGTGGTAATGATGGTGGTGATGGTAATGGTGATGAAAATGAAGATGGTGATGGTAATCGTGGTGGTGATGAGAATGATGATAATATTAATGGTTGTGATGGTGATAATGATGGTAATGATTATGATGATGGTGGTGGTGATAGTAATGGTGGTGATGATCATGATCATGATGATAATTGTGGTGATGATGATGATGATGATGATGATGATGATGATGATGATGATGATGATGGTTAGTAGTGATGGTTGTCCCGGTAGTTAGGGTGATGTGGATTTTTTTTATTTTAGATTTTTATATGTCTGCACGTATGGCTAATTAAATATATTTATTCAATACGAAGGTTTGCAGTCGAACTGCAAGGTATCCAGATATTATATTATATTTAGTGAGAACCAATCCAAGTTAGGCACAAGGCCATTTTTACGTGCTCTTACCGGGCTTTTTGATTTCGGCTCCCCAGGACCGCAAGGCTACTTGGTTTCACAGATCTTTTGTAGCTCAAAAATTACCAAAATAATTAATTATGATTAAATAAAATAAAAAATCATTATTACACTTATTTGACGAAATATACATCTCTCAATTCATCTGTCGCTCTCTCTATATATGATATTTACTTGGTGAGCACTCCCAAGTTAGGCACAAGGCCATTTTTACGTGCTCTTACCCGGGCTTTTTGAATTCGGTGTTACCCTTACCCAAGATGAGCTGCTCTCCCGAGCTAACGAACCCCATCTGCCTGGGGCTGCTAAAGTGAAAGTAATGGTTTTGACTGGGATTTGAACTCGCGTAATACGATTCCAAAGCCCGAGCTTCTACCAATGCTCCACCGTCGCTGCCCTCGACTCTTTTACTTATGGCATGACCAGTTTGAAACAATCGGCGTTTTGAACGCCCGTATTTAGCGTCTGTTTTTACC
>JAUZSX010203765.1:0-16060 GCA_034780655.1 Idiosepius hallami
CAATATAAAAATCAGTTAATAACTTTAACCTAACTTAAGCATGAACCTTTTCATCACAGAAACAAACAATGAGAACTTCCTTCAATATAAAAATCAGTTAATAACTTTAACCTAACTTAAGCATGAACCTTTTCATCACAGAAACAAACAATGAGAACTCCCTTCAATATAAAAATCAGTGTTCCATTAATTCAGATCAAATTACAAATTTAAATATAAAACTTTTAAATGTAACGTAACCAGAAAATGGCATCCATCTTTTAATTTTATTCAAATTTTTATTGAATGTTCTCATTCAAAAGTTTGTTAGCAAATGACGTCATGATAACCAACAAAGTTTTTACTGTATTAATATATAGAAGATGATAATGATGCTTTTGAACCTAAAGAGTATTTATTTATTTATTTTATTTATTTATTTATAAACTAGAAGTATTACCTGGTCATGGGTGGTGGTGCTGCTTTGATGTTCTTTTTATGAGGATTTTAATCTGTGTATTTTTTTTTTTTTGATTCCAAGATGTTTTTTTTTTTTCTAAAAAAACAGCTGCAATTTTTTAAAAGCTGAAAATTATTTTAATAAACTGCGTATGACATTCTTAAGGCCAATGTACCCTCCATACAGCAAGTGCTACAGGACCGCAACTATATAATTTTTTTAAGTTTGACTCCTAACTATGATTTTTTTTTGTTTTTACTCAAAACCAAATCAATTTTCTCCCACAGGTCCAAAAACCCCATATATCAAATTTCAAGTCTCAAGACCCAAGAAAGATTTTTGGTAAAAACTGTACTTTAGATAGGCACAAACACATGGTCACTTTTGTTTAAATAATTGATATTGTTATGAATGTCGTTATTATCTCTAGTAATTATTATTCTCTAGTGTATATTCTTGTTGAAAATTACGAGTTTTTAAAAAAATTTGATAAATTTTGAATGTTGCATCTTTTTTTTTTTCGTATTATCAATTTCATACATCAATTAACAAAAACTATTTTAAAAAATTAATCTTAGTTATCAAAAATCTAGTTTTATATCCCTGGATTTTAATGATTAAAGGCAAAAAATAAGCGAGCTCTTGTTCAGCACTAATGATATTCATAAGGAAAGCATTAGAATTTAAAGATACAAAAAGAAGCACCTTGACTGGTCTGGGATTAGTATTATTGTTTTTTTTTCCTTTAATCTTCAGACACATCATTGTCTTCTTGTGTGTATGGATGGAAATTAAGATTAAAATAGGTCAAAATTTTGCTTTTTTTTTCCAACCTAAGAAAATAAAAGTGAGGGAATTTAAAAAAAAAAAAAAATGATGTGATGTAAATCAATTTCTTTTTTATCTAATGTTTAATAAGAAAAATATCTGTTTTTTACAGTAGACATATATTTAGAGTAACTAAGCGACGGTGGAGCATTGGTAAAAGCTCGGGCTCTAAAATCGCCATACGTGAGTTCAAATCCCAGTCGAACCCATTGCATTCATTCTTAGCTGCCTAAGGCAGGTGGGGCTCTTCAACTCAGGAGAGCAGCTCATCTAGGTGAAGGGTAACACCGAATGTAAAAAGGCCCTGGTAAGAGCACGTAAAAATGGCTTTCTGCCAAACTTGGGTTGGTGTTCACCAATTAAATATAATATATTTAGAGTAACTTAACCGTCACTTGAATGCTCAAATAACTTTTTTTTGTAATAATTACTTTTATTTTAATTATTGCAGTCATGATAATATCTTAACTCTCAGTGGTCTGTGTGTGATGTTACATTTGGTTTACTCAAAAGGAGTAGCATGGGCACTGCATGCAGGTTTGTTACTTGCCCTGGTACAGTACCTGGTATTCTTAAATGGTCACCCATCTAATTAGTGACCAGACTCGATGCAGTAAAAAAGATGAATGAATTTGATATATTTCCAATCTTTTTCTTTAACAACAATGATAGTATTGCACAAGACTGAATTCTCTACAACTTATAGAAGTCATTCATATGAATAAATAATGACGGTTCAGTGGTAATTTTCTCTTCACATGTTGTTAGCCAAGGTTTGGAATTCAATCGATTTATAAAGCTATAATCCTCACAAAAATATTCAATTTGGGATGCTCCAGACAAACATGTAGACAGCCCTTTTTATGCAATTTTTAATAATTTATTATGTACTTTTTTTTTACAAGTTTTTCAACAGAATCTTTATACAAGTTTTGTTCCAAAAGGAATGCCACCTATTTTTTTTAAAATTTGAAGAGCTGCAAAGATTGGAATGGTGCAATTAAAACTAGCAACTTTTTTGTGCTACAGAATTTATTCTTCTACATAGACACCACCATTCTCAATGCACTTTTGCCAGGGATGAACAAGGGCTGTCTATTATCAAAAGAACTAAATCAATGACATTAATATTAGGTCGTCCTTAAACCAGCCTACTATTGTCATATCCAGTCATCCCAATTCTCCATACATGCAACCAGTTCATTGGTACTTTGATCTTCCTTGTCCATCTTGGGAATGTCCTCATTACTAAAACACATTGATACAATAAAAAATGGTCTCTTCAACAGAATTTTTTCAATCTAAAGTTTGATTTAAAATCCTTTGAATTGTCACAAAAGAAACCTAGAGAGGTCAGAGATTAGCCCTAACAAAAGGTTTTGAGTATAACAATTAAAACAGGGAATTTTATGAACTTAACAAAAATGGTATGTGGGATTTAAGTCTTGGATCTCTTTAACCAGATATTTATTATTATTAGCATAACTTATTATATTTATTATATTATATTATATATTATTATATGTTTATTAGTATTAGCATAGATGAGATATTGGGCAAGAATTTAAAACAAAAGAAACAAATTCAATTTATATCTAATATCGTTTTTTTTTCCATAAGCAGACAATAATCATTTGATGAGAGTAAGAAAATAATGGTTTCTCATTATGAACAATTTGTCCTTACTTTACTTATTATCCCCAACCAGTCTATAAAACTAAACAATATTTTTTCTTATTCTATTGTAAATGCTCATTAATGTTATTGATTATTGATTTCTCATTCGTGTTATTGATTGCAGACTCTGACACAGAAATCCACCTATTATTATTGGGAATGCTTGTCCATGTTGAGGCGATTGCAAGAATATATTTGAAAACCTTAAAACTTCTACACCAGCCACCCTCGCCCGCCCGCTACCTCCCACAGAAAAAAAAAGCCCCATCCAAAACCTGTCTTTCTAATCATAAGCAATCAGTTCAAATAACTGTGTGCAGTTCTAAATGACTTTCCCAATCAATAATGGATTGATTGACTTTGATGATAATTTTATCAGATTCACATTTAAAACTATTAAATTGTCCCGTATGAAATGGACATTTTGTAATTAAAATTAAAAAAAAAAAAAAAAAACTAAAAAAGCATTTAAAATGACTCTTTTGGTTTGTGCTTAAAACAACATCATTAATCAGAAATCAGTGATGTGGTTCTCAATTTTATTTGCATTGCCAACTAAATCGAAGATTAGAAATTGTATGTATACAAGTAAATTTAGATCTTTAGTTACCATATATTTCATTGTATAAGACAAAGTTAAAAAAATCATCTTTAAAAATTGGGGTTGTCTTATACAATCTTTATAAAAGTCAGACCTTAATTCAATGTGCAGATCTTTTATTTTTACATAAAAAAAAAAATCAGTATCATTTTGGTTGCAAATAAATATGGCTGCTTACATACACCTTTATTTTTCAATAAAAATACATATGGTACAGGTAGTTGTATTTATACTATTTTTATTCAACATCATCAATATTTAAAGATCAAACCCACTCAATGTGCATATCTAAAACCTAACAATTTCATCACCATCATCCCTGTCAGTTTCAAAAAGGTTTTCAAATACATCATTAGATTCATCAAAGATGCCATCATCATAGGGATTCCATTCTGGTTTTGGCAAATCGACTTTGGCCTCGCTTTTTAGTCTAGGCTAAAAACAAACATGGAGCAGCGAGGTGGAGTAAAACCCTGGACTATGGAATTATATTATGCTAGTTCAAATCCCAGTCAAAACCCTTCTATTTACCTTTAACTGCCTTGGCAGATGGGGCCCATTAATTCGGTAGAGTATCTAATCTAAGTGAAAGGCAACACTGACTACAAAAGTCGAATAAAGGTCCTCCAGGTTGGGGTTGAGCATAGTGTTAGCAACTCTTTCTCATAAAAATAAGTGTGCTACAGAAACTGCAAAAAAGCAAATTTGCTGCCCAAAGCACCAATGGGTGTAATGATTTAAGGAGGAGGAAACAAATATGGTTTCGTGATTTATAAGTCGTCTTATACAACGGATATATAAATTTTTGAAAATTTACTTCAATTTTGTACCCAGTCTAATCTGACAGTCGCCTTTTATAAACTGAAAGCCAAAATATGCAGTAAATCTTTTTTTTCATCGCAGTCAGTCAGACTTTGACTATGACTAGTTGGGGCTTCAGTATTCTACCTTAGTGCCCAACTGGCGTGCACAGGTTATTATTGCTACTGTATCTGTTGTGCATCAGATAAACACCCTCTGAACCTCCAATGCCCACATCCAGTGGAGCGAATCCGCGACAACTAGCAGCAGAGGAGGCCGCAGGGCTTTTGAAATTAATGTTGCCCTTCACCTAGATGAGCTACTCTCCCAAGTTAACGAGCACTATCTGCCCAAGGCAGCTAATATGAATGCAATGGTTTTGACTGGAATTTGAACTTGCGTAATACGATCTCAAAGCCCAAGCTCTTACCAATGCTCCACCGTCGCCGCCTTAAAAAAAATTAAAATTATTTTTTACTATTTTGTTAGATACTCAAATACTTCACTTTTTAAACTCTTGGTGATCTATCGTTACAATATAACGCTTCTTCAAGTCCAAAATTGTCAGTTGGTATTAGTCTAGTGGTTTTATTTATGAGTAGTATCTGTATAACACCACAACAGAAATCAGTATTTAAATTTTGCATTTTTAACTTTAAAAAAATTCTCAATGTCTTAGTCAGATTGTGTTAAAATTGCAGAAAGATAACATCAAAAAATAAAGAATCTATTTAAGTTCAAAACCGTTCAGTGACTTTTTGGACACCCTCAACAATAAGTTTCTTGGCAAGCTTAATGATACATTAATCTTGATGGTCATGTTTTCTGAATAATTGTTTTAGTTTTGTGAAACTAAATGCAGCATATGAGTAGTTAAATGCTTGGTCTTTGGAATAATAACAAGCCGCGCGTGTGTGGTCCCCCTCTGTATTTGAGTCAACATGGTGAGTGCAAGATTTGATAAAAATGTTTGAAACCATGTAAATTTAATAAGTTATTTTTCATTGAAAAAGGGTAGATGAGTTGCAAATTTTCAGAAAAATTGAACGGATGGATCAAAAGTTATATGCCTGATATGTCATTTTTGGCTGTTTTGGGGCATTTTTACCCCCTGGGGGACTGAGATTTTTTTTCAAAAATCAGAGAATGCCATTTTCTAACCTGACCAAAGTTACAACTTCATGCAAAATTCCAGAAAAATTGAACGGATGGTTGCAGAGAAAAATGCGAACGAACGAACATGACTCAAAACATAGGTTCCCCTCAATTAATATCGGGGGACCAAAATACTATAAACTTGGCTAGGGTCATATCTTCTATAGAATAGTTGAAACCCTCATAAAACTGTTTGGAGAATGTAAGCAGTTATAGTAGATGCTAGAAAAAAATATGGAAATTGAAGAGGAGACATTTTCTCTAGACTGGCCATAAGCTACATAGGTAAAGAATTAATGATTGGAGGGACATGCTTTTGGGCGAGCAAAATGTTTCTATTAGGTATAGGGTCAAAATAATAAAAAATTTGGATTCTACAGTTCCTAAATGCCCTTTCTACCAAATTTCAGAAATTTTAAATAAACGGAAATATTTTTTTTAATTTTGAGAAACATAGAAATTTTGTGACATTTTGTGGCCTAAATTTAGAAGCCAAAGAAGCAAATATTACCCTCCCCCCAATCAGAATGATAAGCTCTAACATCCAATAATTTGGTACATTTTTTCCCACTAACTCATGACAGGGAATATTTGTACCAAATGTCAAGTCATTTGGTGTCGGTAGGTGTAAATTTCAACTTTTTGCTAGTGTTTTGGCATGGAATGAATGACCCTCTATTTATACAAATCTGTGTTTCATATCTATATTGATAAGAATCAGATCGCTGTGTCTGTATGAGACCCTATATCCTATAGTTTTTTTTTTAAATAAATCCAAAATAGTTATTAAACAAATAAAAATTTAAAAAAAAGACTTTATACATAGAGCTTTTCAGCAAAAAGAATAATAATAGTTTTATAAAAAATGATTCATACTGCTAAAATTTGCATATGTATGGTACTGCCTTTCTATATAATAGGCTTTGTTAAATAACTTAAAGAAAAGAATTTGAAATGAATTAAGTATGAAAAACAAAAGCATCAAATTTTTAAATTTTATATATAAAAGCACAAACACACATTTATAAAGAAATTATTTGTTTATGTAACATGTTTCTACTTCAGAAGTTAAATATTACAAATGAAAATTCCTACATGCATTTCACATTTACAAGTTTTCTTCATAAAGAACCAATTCTTAAATAAATGAATGTCTAATATATTGAAATATGTACAGAAATTATAATACATTTATTGGATGCAGAAAATATTCATGAATTATAAAAAGTTTAAGCTCTTATTTTCTTAATCATTTTAATTTTCTGTTCTTAATTTATGAAGTATTTGTTTAAAAATGATCACTATTTATGCTGCACCTTATGTGTGTGTATTATGTCAATATGTCTATGTATAATGTGAAGAGGAAGTCAAAAGATTAGAAGTGAAAAGAAAGAGAAATAATCAGTTCAGTTAATAATAGATGAGGCAACTTTCAAGATTTTAAATCTTTACACATGTATTTTCTCAGGAAAATAATCAACAATTTATTGGGGTAGAAAAACAGCTGTTTTTTTAACAAATTCATGATTCACAAAAGAACAAAAGAAAAAGCTTAAAGAATGGGAACAAAAAATTGATTAAAATAAATCTATAATAAAAATACAAAAACAATTTCAAGGACAAAATAATTAATTATTGGACAATAAAAATGCTTCTAAATACTAACCTAGATGAAATGGAAAATTCTAATGAACAAAGAATAAATATTCAAATTCTTTTAAAGACAAACCTAACATAATTATATCTTAGGGCATTGTAGCTGGAACGTCAGGAAAAGCTTGGACTCTGGAATTGCATTGATTTCAAATTCCGGTTAAAACCATTCCATTTACTTTCAGATGTCTTGAGCAGATGGAGATCCTTTAAGTTGGGAGAGTAACTCATCTAGATGAAGGGCAACCCTTATTATCTTCTGATTTTCTAAGAATTCATTTGAAATGTATAAAAATATCATCTCTCTTAATCTGTTAAAATTAGACTGAGTCACGCTTAAAAAACACTGGTTAAATGGCCAATATTACAGGATTGTAGGCTTTTTCAAAACTAAAAGTTATATATATATATACACATACACACACACACTGGTTAAGTAGATATAAATCTATCTATTGAACAATACACAAAATCTAAAATATAATTTCTAATTTACATTGAATGCTATTAAATATGATATAAATAAATGAACATAAGGTTGTAAAAAGAGATATAAATAGAGTTGACCTTTTTCACATAACTAACCTGAACTCTTGAAATTTTTACCATTCCATTGTGAGAGAACATTTGATAAATGGAAACAAGCAATTATTCAAAATGACTGAAACAACTTACATAAAACAGAAACACACAATAAATGTATAACAAAATATCAAAGAAGCCTTCATTTGTGTAAGTTCTCTCTGTGTGTGTGTGTGTGTGTGTGCAAGTCAAATGATAAGTTTTATTAAATATAACAAAATCTTTCATATGATGTATATAAAATAGGTATTAATTATCAAAGTTTACAAAGTTGGAACGGTGTACAGACTTTTCATTACTCAACATATCATTACTTTATGACTATTTATCATGGAATATTAACCACTAGACTTTTAACCACATTGTTTTTTTCATCAAGTGGAGACTTAATCACACCAAGAATTTTAATCACTTGGGGATTTCTGAAAGCGGTTGAACAGTATTATACCAAATATATTTTCTATAAAAAAGATATTTTCACCACATTATTTGTCCATTTTTAAAAAATCTTTTAGGATGATGATTCTTCATATATATATTCTTTGTATACATCCATTTTTGCGAACAGTTGTACTCATCTTCATAGTTGTTGTTTATACACAATATTTATTTTTTGACAAATAAATAACATACATTCAATGTAATAAAAATGACTTTATTTTATAAAAATAAAATGTATGAAAAAAAACATAATGTCAGGTGATGAAAAGTTAGTAAACCATGAAACTATTACATTCTTGAAATTATATGAAATTCTTTGAAAAGTATTAAACATTGAACAAAATAAATAGGAATTATTTATGAATGAATAATTTTGAACAAATACATCAAGTGATTACAAACAAGAAATGAACAGCTTATACTAACTAATGAACCCATTGTTAATCTATTGTAGTGTTTGAACGGGTTCTGAATCCGATTTTGAAATTCCAGTTTATTAGCAGACGCTAGATTTCCAGAAGAAAACAAGAAATTGAACTGTGAACACTGATATTCTTAAGTGGTCACCCATATAACTACTGACCAGATTTGATGTAGCTTAACTTTGGTGATCTGACAGGAACCGGTGTCTGCAATGAGACTTGACCGTATAATTCATTGTAACAATATAGGAGTAAAGATTGTTGCTTGAAATTTTTGTTTTTTAAATCAGAGATGATATGAAGCAGTGATTTTGAATTAAAAATCAATAAATAAGAAGTGTTTTTGAAATTGAAGTAAAAATAATTCAAGCGTTTTTGAAAAAATTTTTTTTCTTTTAACAATAGTAAAACTAAAAATGAATTTAGTATGAAAAAATATTAGAAATGAATTTAGTATAGTATAACATTTAGTATAAAAAAGCATTGAGTGTCTTTATAGATAATAGGCTTTCTTAATTATCTTAGTGACAAGTCCTCGGCACCAGGCAAAGCCGGGCAATACTTCTAGTATTAGTAAAAAAAAAAAAAAAAAAAATGAAATGTCAAGGAATAATGGGTTATGAGTCAGTGATAATTCCCATAATTACAATGGCTAATAAGTCATTTCCACACTAGTTTGAACATTTGGAATTCATTACGGTTCTATTTTGGGGAAATTACTTATTCAGCACTCTGATCTAATAAAATAGATACATGAAAAATATCCATAGATATTTTACTCATATCCAATAGGGTTTTTATAATAATTATTATATACTGTATATTGGCAAGCGTCTGTCGTTACCGACAATGCTATGGAGTTTTATGACATATGATCAAGATCAACGATGTCCACTAGGCCTGGATGTCATGTGGCCAGTGCCGCCAATGGTGTGTCTCTTGCCTTGCTGCACCAGCACCACCTGTAAGAGTGGCAGTATCTCAGGTCCGATCACACCAGACAACATCGGTGTGGGCGACAAGTAGAATGTTTGCGAGCCAACACGAAAAACTGAGTTATAGTTCGGATCTCCGCTAGGGCGGCTATTATATTTACTGTAAAAGGACACCTCAATATACTATGAATCAATGTTATGCATCTGTGATGTTTAAATACTTTTCCATAAAATTTATCAAAGTCTGTTTTAAACATCACAGGGTCGATATAATGATTTTTTACCTCATAATAGAAATTCAAAAAATCTTTTAAAACTTCAATTTTATTTTTAATATGAAAACATTAAATTGAATGTTTATTTTTCTTTAATTTGAAATATAACTAAGAGACTTGATTTAAGAAATGTAAAAATTTACATTTCATACTAAAAAAGAAATAGAATACATTTTTCTATTAACCATGAATATTTGTTTATTTTTGTGTACACTCACACGTATGATATGACGATGATGATAATGTGTGTGTGTGTGTGATTTTATTAATGTATAAAATGTCCTGAGATGGGGCGACACGCACCCCAACCAAAAACCACACGTTGTGTGAATATTTATCACAGATTTCAGTCGACGATACACATATTAGAGAAAAAACATGAAAACCGTACAGTAAATTTTAGTAAAATGGACAATTATTTTGTATTAATCTTAATTTTTTTTTTCTTTTCCAAAGATTTTTTTTTATTATACTATTTCCATCCATAATGTTATTTTTATTTTTTCCTATTTGATGTTTTTAACAACGATAATAAGAAAGTGAAACAAAAACAGTGCAGAGACGTAAAATAAAACGATAATTTTTATGGATTCATTTTATATTCTTTTTTTTTTCATTTAACGCTAAAAATAAAGTTTTTTTTTTGTTTCATGCCAACATTAAATTCCAATATTTTTGTTGGAAAACGAAAACACTTTAATGCTTTTTGATTTTTCTTTTTAAACTATAATGATATTCGTTTTTTCACTTATTGAATTGAAAAGGAAAACAAAATAACAAGTTAAACAGATTCCCAGAAAAGTTGAAAAGTTCATCAATGTCGAAAATAACAAATGTATAAAATAAGTTGTAAATTTAACAAACAACTATATTTCCACTTTTTGGGTTTGTTTCGATCGCTATTTTATTTTTCAGGGTGATTTAAAAACAGACATGACAACAAAATAACACTTTTTATATATGTTTAATCGCCACGGCACGGTCACCGATGATCACAGATTCAAAGCCAAAACCATTTCATTAAAAAAATTTAAAAAACAAAACAAAACGAGAGTAAGAGAGAGAGATAGAGAGAATTGGTGTAATTGTTTTGAATCTGAAATATTTATAATTTAACTATTATTAACTAGGAAGAATAAAAAATCAAATGAATGATTTAACAAAAATTGATTACAGTTAGCAATTTAGGGATTAAAAGCTACTTTTCTAAGTTCGCTAAAAAGAAAATTCTAGACAATGGAAGAAGTGAAAGTGAGTGCAAAAAGTGTATTCATTCTTGGTTGTAACATTTTATTCTCAACAAGGAAATGACAAATATTTATTTCACTTTTAAGTCGTGTTGATACTTTTAATGTCTGTCGTCAGTAATTTTGGAAAACTACAATCATTAAAATTTAATTTAAATCAATCCAAATCATTTGCATCTGCATTATCAGTCATCACCCCTTAATGAATTAACTTAAAAATAATTCTTTCTATAATCGATAATCTTAAAAAGTTAAGCACCAGATAGAGCCCCAAACTCACATACCTATTCATTACACATTAAATGATTTTATTAAAATCTGTGTTATTAGTTAGGGTAGGAAAGGTGCCACACTGACGGGGCAACATGATTAGTAACTTATTTATTTCATTTGTTTTTAAAATCATAATTCCATTTATATTACCCCCAAGACAAGAAATAAATAAAATTAAAAAAAAAAATAAAATGAACGGAAAAAAATAGTGTAAAAAATATAGTGTTTTTCCTTTTGGGTTTTTACCTGGTGTTGTTGGTGATTAATTGAAATAATCCTGTAACTAATTTAAATACAAGGAATACAGGAATTATTATGGTTTAGTCGTGAAATCAGGCAGAAAGTTAATATACTCTTGCTCTACGAAATCAATAAGGGACATATTGTCGTATTTCTTTTCCGTCGGAAATTATTTGTTCTGGAGATATTAATGTTTTTTTGTTTTTTAAAAAAAAAGGTTCAAAGGTTTGGTCTTAGGTTTGATTTGTTGCAAATCATTAGTTTTAGGTTGGTGGGGGGTTAGGAATGGTGTTAGAGTTTACGGTTGAATTTTGGTTCGATTCATAAGCTCGGTTAAGAAATTCCATAAGAAAAAAAAATTTGTACTAGAGTGATGATTTCACACCTAAACTATAAATTTACCGAAAAACAATTATGTTTTTGTGTTGTATTTAATAAATAAAAAATTTCATATTTTATGTCAGCTGTTCCTGTTCTGTTGAATATTATTGTTATTGTCGTTTATCAACTTCAATTGGGCAGTGAAGTTGGTGAAAGCTCGGGCTCTGGAATCGTAGTACGCGAGTTCAAATCCTAGTCAAAACCATTGCATTCACCTTAAAAATGGCCTTGTGCCAAACTTGATTGGTGCTTGCTCTCTGCTGCTTACCAAGAAAATATATTGCCTTGAGCCAAACTTGGTTGGTACTACTGACTGACTGCTGCTGGCTGCTCCCCAGCCTCACCACCACCACCAAATATATTATCAACTTCAATGGTTTTATTTATATTCATTTTAACACTTTAAAAGGTTTTTTTTATGGAAGGGACTTACCATAATTATTCATTGATCAAAAATTAATTTTCAAAATTCTATTTAATATCAAGAACAACTTTTTAACTTCATCATGAGGTCAACCGTAAGAAGTAAGTGTGTAACACACCAACACCACCTATTGTCTTTATTTCATCACCTAAAAAATTCAATATTTTTCTGTTATTGTGGCAACTACAATAAAAAAATACTCATCAAATCTACAAGTTCACCCTTTAATGATAAAGGGTGACATTAATCCATTAAATCAACTCAACTGTAATCAAAATAATTTTCTTTTTTTTTTTAATATTCAAAAATAAATGAATTAATGCCCTAGAATTAAACTCATTTCCTAAACTGAACACAAATAATTTCGATATCAAAAATGTTTTGTGTAACAGAAACATCAACAGCAGAAATAAAGACGAAAAAAAAAATCTATCAATCAGAAAAGATCTGAAATAAAACATGAACCAAAAAAAACCAGATGTTTAGATATTTCGAAATTGGTTTCGAAATTGCATTTGATCAACCCGAGGTAAATAAAGATTCTAACTTTATGAACACTTACGCAAAACATAATTTATTTATATTACGTGTTTATTGTTGTTGTTGGTACGTATTAAACAAAGAAAATTACGTCTAAAAACATAATAACTCTTTTGTACACTATTAGATTTTATTATGAAAATGGATTAAAAATAATCGACTAAAATATAATAAACTGGAAAGTAAATAAAAGTTTTATGACATTGACAACAATATTTGTTTTTACTTACCTTTGAACTGGTGAACCAAGTCTTTAATTGATCATTAGCTCCCATTTTTTGTTTTTAGTTCAAACAATTTGTCAAAAGTAACAACACATAAATGTGTCCAAAAATGTTGCTAAGACTTTTGACTCGTTCTTTAAAGCTGATTATTGCAGATTTGGGATAATATTCCAATCTCTAGAAATGTTTATATTTATATATTCCAAATGAAATAATTGCAATCAAGATTTATTTATTCTTAGCTATTTTGAGAGTGGTTATTTATTTGGGGAACTTATAACAAAAGGTTAAACGCAATTTTTAACTTTAACGAGTTTATGTATCACACAATTGGCAAGATGATGATTAAAGGTCTTCGGGAAACTTTGTTACATACGAAATTTCTTGAATCAAAGTAAAATATAAATAATAACAAATGTTAGAAATGCGTCTAAGTCATTCATACCGCCTCACGCCATCTTTAGAGCTTGAGCTTTTTTTCTTCTTTTCGTTTTAAACAACTTTGACAAAACAGAAAAAAACGAAGTGATGACCAGAGCCTCTATTCAATCGTGAAATCGAGACGGCCAGTCTTAAAACTGACAATTATTGTTTGTTTTCAAACCAGAAAACAATGACAACTACTTGTCTTTTTAAAAGAACAAATATATAATAATGGGTGTAACTATGCAGCCATCATATTTTTCAAAGTATCAGATCTAAATTAAAGGAAGTGGTAGTTGCAATCTGTTCAGCGCGCATGTGCGGGGAATCCCTCTATTCAAAAAGTTAACAAGTAGAAAAAAAACTGTTCATCAAAGAACCGGTGTAACCACAAAACATCACCTTTCATTCATGAATAAGGTTTTTCATATGAAGATCACGTCTGAATGAATCATAGCAGATGTAATTTTGTTTCAGTATGTGAATGGATGTGTTATGAAAAACAGATTTACCATGACTTGAAATTAAAAAAAATAAAACCTATGTCCAGATAGTTCTTAAAAATAATTCAGCTTTTTAAAAATGTTATTGAATCTGTAAGGATTAAGTTATGAATTGAATTTATCTTTTCTGGTAAAAATTAGCTGAGTTTTTTTTTTCTTTGCTAACGTTTTCACTATCTTTTAAAAAAATGTATTTAAGCCAATTCGTTTAGAAATCAGTAAACTGGCGAGCGCGAACCGAGCCAAGGTAAAATTTTATTGTCCCGTAACTAGCAACTTCTCTTGATTTAAGCACACCCTCACCCACACACCACAACTACCAATATTTATAGTTCTGAACTATATCATTTTACAACTTCAAAATGGACATATTTTCAAGTAAAAGAATTAATCAACTGCAGAATGAAATAATTTCAAAATGGACTAATCAACTTCAAATTGGAAAATAATATGTTTGAATTTCTCATTTTGAAGTTGTTCTCCATTTTAAAATTGATAAATTCTTTTACTTGAAAATAAGTCCATTTTTAAGATGATTATAATCATTTTGAACCTGAAATGAATCTGACTGTGGTGGTGCCTGGTGCCACAGCCACCACAGAGCAGAAGGACACACAAGAAGCACCAATAATGGTCCAATCGTCCAGCCCAAGTACAGTCAGTAATAATGGCTCCTAATAGAAAATACTAAGGGACACTTGCTAGTAGTAAGTGTGTTCGTTTGTTACTATTTTCTTTTCAAATAAATGGTATTTGTGGTATCGTAATAGTGAATAAAATTAATCTCAGTCAATATTATATTTACTTGGTCAGACACAAACCCAAGTTGGGTACAAGATCATTTTTATGCGCTGCTCTCCTCTATATACCTGGGTTTTTTGCATTCAGAGATGCCCTTCCCCTAAATGAGTTGCTCTGTCGAGTTAACGAACCCCATCTCCCCAAGCAGCCAAGGGTAAATGTAATGGTTTTGACTGGGATTTTATCAAAGCTCTACTGTCGATGATGCCCATTATTCTCAGTCAATATGTGGGCGCTAAAATGGCAAATCAAGCATGACTAAAACGAGCTACAATGAAAAATGTGAAACGCTAAAATTAACAAAAAACAAGAATAAATGAATGACTTCTTACATTAAACTTTTTAAAGGTAAGGTTTTATTGAATTTTACTTTAAACAAGGTGTTGAACAACGCATGTGAAGTGGAAAGTAGAGTGGTAATATTCATGAAAAAAAAAAGCACTGATCAAAAATGATAGAAAATATTTTAATACAAACACAAATGCAACGGGTAATTTGGTTTTGATAGATTTAATAACAAAAAAAATAAAAAATAAGACAAATTTTTTAAATTATTCACTAACAATGTTTCATTATGAAATTATTATTTTGTAAGGGGGAATAACCTTTTGATACTTTTATTTCACTTTCCCAAGTTGATATTAGGTTGGGAAAAAATGGTGTTGCCCTAAGGGCAACACCATCCAAAGAGTATTTTACTTTAGTGGGTTCAGAGTGTAGCTAACAGTCCCCTCAAAAAGGTTTTGCATGTTAACAAAAATATAACTAACTTGGGCTTTTGTTAACATGCAGAACCGTGTTTAAACTACACTTTTAACCCACAAAAGTTACATTTTACCCCCGGACTATAAATACTGACTTCAGTTGCCAGTGTCCTGGAGAGATAGAATCAAGTCTGTCTGTCGTCTAAGCAAAAGTAAAATTCTATCATTCAACCAGTAGCAATGAAGCCATTTTTATTTTGTAAAAAAGTGTCAAAGAGAGCATCACCTGAAGCAAGTTAAAAATGCTTACAAACACTATCTTAGATATTTTTCTAAATCATAAATTTCATTCATGGGATTAAGTACAAAAAAAATTCCAGGGTTCAAATGAGGAATTTTCCAGTGGCCAGCAACCGAAGGATTGACGTAAAAAAATATCCATAAAAAGAGAGCAGAGAGAATGAGAGATAAGTGCCCAACTGGCAGGTGAA
>JAUZSX010203876.1:0-16055 GCA_034780655.1 Idiosepius hallami
TATATATGTGTGTGTGTGTGTGTGTGTGTGTTTGTGTGTGTTATGCGAAGACAAGGAGTCAACGGCCTTCGGTGACTTTTAGTTTCTCGCCTGCGTTGTCATCAAACCGAAATCTTTTGGCCGTTGACTCCGTTTCTTAGCTTAACTAATATACACGCTCTCATACTGATATAGAGCAATCTAACTATAAATATAAACAATCTTACTCTACAGATGAAGATATATATTATTTGCTGAGTAAAATAGCCATTATTTAAAAGTTAGAGCGCTCAAAATCAGTAATAGAGCATTTATAGTCTTATTATGATACCAAATCCTATAGACATCCCATTTTCACATGAGGACTTCACCTAAGAAAGTTTTAAATCATTGTTACCGATAATGCTATAGAAATCAAACAACATCTTATGACCAACGATGGCCCACTAGGCTCGGACCGTAGTTGATTGATTCGTTTTACGGCAAATCAACCCACTCTGGATTATTTAAAGTCTGAACATTAGTTATTCTTTTAATATCGTTGGAAATTAAAAGTTACTTATGATTTATTGGATATTATAAATATACTTTTTGTATAACATTATTTCTACTGGGAATCCATCAATATTTTCTAGATCAATTTTTTGGAAAATTTCAAAAATTTTATTTTAATTTGATTTGTATAAAGTCTATACAACTTGTCACAATACATACTGTGTAGGGTCCCTGACATGTTTAGAGATTGTTTCTTCCTTTTAGAATGTTTCTTCCTTTAAGAAACAGGAGTGATATTGATGTGATCTATTTAAAGTCTAGTCATCTACAGCCCTTCTCTTGTACAGAAAATTTTATTGGTTTCTTTATTTTATATGGTTTGTGTTACCTGATATAGTTTGCTATTTTTTATTATCTATGACAAAAAAACTAATATCTGAGCTCAATAAGTCTTTAGAATTACTTTTTAAGAGCTATATCACCTACTTTTAAAATAGTCTACACAATGTGAAAACGATATAGCCTTGATAAAAAGTAATACTCAGCACTAAAATTTAAAAGAAAAAAATATTTCTCGGTTGTTTGTTTGACAGCTTGCATCCCTGAATAGTCTTGCAATGCAACTAGTAAAATTATTTGTGTAAACGGATATATTGGTTTTGATATTATTATTATTAATTGTTGCTGAACAATATAAATTCATAGTGTAAAAATTATCTTATTTATCAAGGTATATTACACAAGACAAAACTTATGTTAAACTCATTGACACGTTTTGGGCAAATGATTTCGACTGCTGCTGAGTGTAGAAGGTATATTCTCTAAATAAGGCCAATTTTAGGTTTTAGGGTTGAAATGAACTTATTATCGAATTTTAACAAAAGCAGTATTAATAGTAATTTTGTCTGACAATCAGCTATTGCTATAATTAAATATATTCCTGGGGGTTAAGATTCCACTACTTAATATGAGTTCTTAGTTGATTTCTTTCCAAATTCTAAGACCTAACTATCAGGAATATTGACTGTTAAATTCCCTGCCTATAAAGACAAAAATTCATAGTAAAATGCTTTCAGTTGTAACTCTGACTTACAACTTACACAACGGTAAAATAAACGTAAAAATGAAGGCTAACCTTCCCGATCTTAATACTAAGTGTTCTGGGGACATACACACGCCATAACTTCCAAGATGGACTCGTCCATTAAATATCTAAGCAGCAGTTTAGAAAAGAAAAAACGTAAAAATGAAAGTCTAACCTTGCCGTTCTTAATACTAAGTGTTCTGGGGACATACACACCCCATAACTTCTTAGATGGACTCGTCCATTATATATATAAGCAGTAGCTTAGACCTGCCCAACGAGAGTTATCGCAGATGTTGCATAGCCGGCTCACCATGGATTTACTAACCCCTTTTCGGTACCACTAACCCTTACTTAATATATGAGTTCTTCTTATTTTCCCCAAGTAGTCATGTTTCTACTTTCTCCACCTTCAACCCTACAATATTAAGAGAGTAGCAGTTAGAGAGCACATGAAGTGTTCGCCTCAGAAATTGCAATTTCTGACAGTAGAGCTAAGACATGTCACTAACATATAGTGTCAAGCGAACCGCTTTCTGTGTAAGAGAACGACAGTTGATCAAGATGGTATGCAAACGTATAGATCCATTTCTTAAATACATAAAGCAGAAATTAAATAGAGATTTAGCTTGAAAATTATGGATGAGGTAACCGTGTTATAACATTATGGTTGTTTGATTGGAAGCCTCTCAAACACAGATGGAAACCGTAAAAAAAAAAATCAAATTCCAAAAAGTGCTCAAAGCAATTTAAGAAGGACTACATTCAACAATTGCAGAGAATTGGTGACATTTTGCTTGCAGATATATCCATACAAATTGAAGTATATACACGAGAAAACTTTAATTTTTCAAAATAAAAAAAAAAGTATTTTATTATTTTTTTTTGGCCTAAAGACTTGAAATTTGATATGTGGAGTATTGTGACCCGTAAAACAAACAAATTCGCTTTTTTAGCCATAAATATAGCAAGTTTTTTTTTCCTTTTTTTTTCTGAATTCCTCCAATAGTTATTACAAATGTTAATTGAAAAAGTCAGTGTGAAGGCAGAATTGCTCTATTTTAAACAGATTTTCTCACTCTAAAATTGTAGTGTAATTTTAAAGTTTCCTGGCGGAAAATTTTCAAGACACTGTGCTAGTTTTTGTTTAGAGACTTAGAATTTAATATGTGGCTTATTCGGAAGAATATATTCGAATATTGTAAGAAATTCATTTCGGTTTTTACTCGGAAAAATTGCTGCTAAGTCGTTAGGCGTAAATGTCAAGCAAGGACAGTAAATATTGTCATTAACCGATTAAGGCACTGTTTTTAATAATGTATCCGCATGTACATATACACATAGGTTTATGTTAGAATAATGGTGTATGTATTTTTTATATCCAACTACTGATATAAGGATTGTTTATGTGGGTTCCTGAATATGCGTTAGGCATTCTTACTTTACTTTGTATATTTGGGTGTGTTAGTGTGCTCTTCCAGGGGTCCACATTTGTGTAGAGCGTGTTAGTGCGTGCGTATGTTTAGATGTAGGAGTGTACATATACGCAAATGCTTATGCAAGAATCATGTATGTATTTTGTGCATCTAACTACTAATGTAAGAATGGTTTATGTAGGTTCCTTAATATACGTTAGGCATTCTTACTTTAGTTTGTATATTTTCGGGGTTCCACATATGTGCAGAGCGTGTTAGTGCGTGGGTATGTTTAGGTGTAGGACTGGGTAAATGTCGTGGTTTTTGTGTATATATTTATACGTGTGTACAAACGTTTGTCTGTGTTGCAGCGTGTGTGTGCTTATTCGGTTGCTGATCTTTCTGCGGGTTACGTTAGAAGAAAAATAGATAACAGTAGAACATTTTTGTCTTGAAATAATGTTTCACGATACTTATCTTCTTACGATACACAGATTTGAATAAGGTAGCTATCCCAAAGACACATTTGAAACGTGCCTAAATACAATTTTCAATTGTTATTTTTAGAGGCTATTCTTCACAATATTCATGACATTTTCAACAATATCACGGATTTTGGGGCAGATTAGATCTCAACTCCAATTTTGTTTCAAGGTATTTTTTCAAACAATGGTTTTTTTGCTGTTTCATCATAAGAACATTTAAACGTCATATTTTTATTATAAATGAATGAGTTATATTTCTAAGGGAATTTTCGGACAATTGTCCTCGTCTTTATTTTTATTTTTATATATTTTTTAAATCACTACGTTTCGACCGGGTGAACCTTCGGTCTTTATCTGGTGGAGATAGAATTGTGTTCATGTTTTTTTAATTCTTAATGTTTGTGTTGTTAGGATATTTGTTATTATGTTATCTGCGCGTGTTCACCCGGTCGAAACTTAGTGATTTAAAAAATATATAAAAATAAATATGAGGACAATTGTCCGAAAAATTCCCATAAAAATATTCATCATACCTCATATCAAGGATTTCGAAAAACAATGAATGAGTTATGTTTGTCTTAAATGGGAATGACATTTCTAGAAGGATATAATAGCATTAAACCAATCAGGTTCTAGAATGATTAAAATTTATATTATTAAAGCATTTCGGCCCACTTTCATATCAAATTATTAAAAATCATAACTTTTCACAGGTTTTTCAGAAAATTTTATCCCAAAATTAAAATATACTCCAACAGAAATATTTCTACACTCTAAGCAGCAAAGATAGAGCATTTGTAAAAAAAACTTTGTCTTTAGAATTGCATTATACGAATGGAAATGCCAGTCATAACCATTTCATTCAGATAAAACTGCCTCGGGAGAACTAGGCTCCTTAATTATAGAAAATAACTCGTCAGCGGACAACGATAACACTGATTGCAAAAATGCACGTAGATAAATCTCGTTTGCTAAATTAGAGAAATTCGTCAAGATGAAAAGCAACACTAAATACAAAAATATATAGAGAAATATACTGACTATGATGAACAAGGAAAACTGTCTTTGCGGTTATCTTGGTTTCGTATCTATCAGTATATATCATATTAAACTATTCGAATTTAATTAAAATCCTTGCGATGCTCCTTGAATAAAAGTGTGATTAGAATTGCATAACGAACAAAAATTTAGAATAGTTTGGAGAAAATATTCGTTTCCATATATTGCTGCATAACTACGGCAGTATGTCAAATCACATTGGACACATCGTTTTCCGTCAGTTCAATGGAAATGAGTTTCCACTTAGAAATACAATGTACTGTAGAAGGCCGATATATTGTTCTTGGCATGAGTAGTCGAATAGTTTAAGGATTCGAACCAAAAAGACATGTCTTTTATAACAAATGCTACTGAGCCACTCAATTAGACCGTTTGACCAGGCGATCTAAAAAGAAAAAAAAAGCCATAGTAAACAGATACCCCTCAAGGATGAGGATTGTGAGTCTCAGAGTAGACTAAGATTGAAAAAAAATAAAAATAAAAAACAGCAGAAAGACTGATCGGATCCAGAAAGGGTAAGAAAGAGATATTCCAACACAAGAACGAACTAAAGTAAAAGCAAAGCTCAGAATGAGCACAAAATAAGTATCAAAGCACATTCGAGGATGAGAACTGAGTCTCAGAATACACTAAGGTTGAAATTTTAAAAAAAACAACAGAAAGACCGATCGGTTCTAGAAAGGTTAAGAAAGAGTTCTTCCAACACAGGAACAAATTAAAGTAAAAGCAGAGCTCAGAATGGGCGCAAAATAAGTATCAAAGCAATGCATTAGCAGAATCGCAGAATTTTGCGAGTATATAATAAATTTCCCTTTCATTCACCCAAGAATTCTATTAGGAGAATGGAATATGCTAAATATGGTAAGACTCCTGCTAAAAGTAGCACTTTGGTTAATTGCTTCTATTTTACTTTGCAGTTCTTACAACTTGTGTTATTCTACAGAGATCACAAAGGTATGAAAATCGTCCGTATAATATAATGCCGTAATACATCATTGATATCTTTTCTGAATCTACCCAGTTAATCACCAGATCACATTCAAGCAACCAACCTCCATTCTAATTTACACACACACACACATACACACACACACATACATACATCTATCTATCTGTTTGTGTATGTATGTATGTATATATATATATATATATATTAATCGAAGTGATAAGATTGCTTAAATTTATAGTTAGAGTGCTAAATATCAGTGATAAAGTGTTTATATTAGTTAAATGTAGACACAGAGTCAACAGCCGTCGGCAATTGCCAATTTCTCGCCTACGTTGCAAACTGGCCGAAATATATATATAGGATAGGATAGGTTGCACTCTTCAAAGTTAGTAGGGAAAATGACAGGAGACAGAAATGAACAAAAAAGTGATCAATTGCGTTGCAGAGCTGTTTCTATTGAATTTAATAGTAGTTCACTGCCCGGGTTATACTATTTGGATCATGAGGAGAACACATATCACTAGAAGGTCTTTGTCATTTTGGGGTTTGGAAAACCCAAAATCATTTCAATATAAGTAAATTTACTTATTACCTTTTCAATAATAACTAAAACAAGAGAAAACAATTTCTCAATCAAGTGATTATGGATATTTTAACATTTATTTTAACATTTATTCCATCGTATTTGGATTTCAGAACCGAAAACCTGTTATTAGGATAATTAATTTTACATGAAGTGTCAACATTATTAATATTAGCATTGATTCCTGGAATGTACTGAACATTTTTAACGAAATAGTTTCTAATGAAGTCATTATGTGCCCAACAATACAACTAAAATATGTTGCCTAAAAAAATAATGCCTCTTTTACAGTATGTGACCTACATTTTGAATGTGGTCAATTATATCATGTCTATTTCCAAGGGATGAGACCTAGTATCACTAGCACATCCTGGTATTATTATAATGTCAATGCGCCGGGCAGGAAAATTAGTAGATGCGCCTTTAGTCCTTGGGAAGACAGGCATCTAGGAAAAGAAAAAATCTGAAGGAAAACTTTGACAGCCTTGTGTGTTATCTGAGCTCAGGGAAGACTAAGGGAGTAAACCCTGAAAGAAGATCCGGAGTTGGAGTTCCCAAGGCAGTCCAAAACTTTACTCAGCTCGTCCCAGTAGTTCCTGCAGCCAAATTGGGCCCAAACCTACTGCTCTGCTTTCTTTTGTATCAAGCGGAAAGTCTAAGAGGGGTGTACTGAGAAATGGGCAGAATCAGAAACTCCCAAAAAACAAAAACTTTATCAAGGCCTTGCGCGCTGGAGAGGCCACCTCAATGCCGCTGTTCAAGCAGCAGAATCAGCACAGGTCACATTTATCCATCGTCTCAAGAGACGGACGGATGCCATTTAATATGTCAACAGCAATCGGTAAACATATTTGATAAGGTAGTAAGTACTTCTAAGTTGGCATACATTTAAGTAATTATCAGCATTAAAGTTAAAATTTTGTGATTTGACACGAATCAGTGTTTTCATGGTGTTTGGATAATACTCCTATTCAATGACTATTATACTGCTCCTTTTTCTGCCGAATGGAACTAACCAGCTAATTTCTGGTTAGTGTTATGTTATCAATCTAAATAATGTTTAACTTTGTTCATTAGACAGAAAACCAATGTTTATAACATGAATTGAGCGTAATTGTAAAATGATACCGATTTTACTGCTGCTTTTCTTGTTAAGAGCGTCTAACGAGCTATTCTGTTGCTTAGGCTTAGTTGCCATCCATTTAAGTAATACTTAACTTTGGTTACCTGACAAGAACCGGTAATTCCAACGTGATATGAATGTATAATGTATTCTGTTTGCATTGTCTGACTGATGGTAATTTAAATTAAAGAAAAATATTGTAAGTTTTGTGAGTTTTAGTTTGAAACCCAAGGAATAAAAAGGGATTAACATGTGCATTTTTTAAATAAAATACAGTTATTTTAAAACTTTAGATCGATTAAATAGCCCATTACTACAATCTTGCGTTGGCATTGCAATCTTACAGTATCAAAATTTAATTTTGTTAGTGCCACCGAAAGTAATTTTAAAAAAGATGAAACAAAAAATAAATGCAAGAATTAAAAAAAAAAAGAACTTAAAAATGGCATTAAAAACAAGAAATTTGAATCCTAACGCACATCAAAAATAGGAACAATTTAACTAAGTGCTTTCCAGAAACAGACTTTCCGACATCGTTTTTCAATTCGTGACACTTTCTTTGATTGCAGCCGTCGAAATCCATTTTTCTTTTTCTCATATGTTTTTGTTTAAACAGCAATGAGTGTTTTAAGTCCTGGATGACATTCGGATATTCAATCTTGTCGGTCGCCATTCTTAATTTTTATCTCGTTTTTTTTTTAATGACAAAATATCTTTAACGCAGACACAAAAAGAATCTCATACACCCGTAAAACATAGACAGCTTTCCTCAAGGACAAACAAGTTAGAATAAAATTACTTTTCAAAAAGTTATTTTCACAAACACGATCAATATTTTTTTTGTGTGTGATGATGGCATTGATAAAACATTTTCTTTCGTGCGTTAAGCCAATGTGAATTGATTAGTTGTTCCTCGGATATTGGTCGTGTTTTCATCGGAAAAGAAAAACAAACTTTTACTGAACTCTTAAAACAATGTGCGTATTTTTGGAAATCATAACAATATTAAAGTGTTTTTAGGTATTAACTTTATTATTCAGACTTTTGTCCTCATCTTAGTAGGTATTTTTGATGTTACTACACTAGTAACATCAAAAATACCTACTAAGATGAGGACAAGAGTCCGAATAATAAAGTTAATACCTAAATTACGATGCCTCATCTCAAAAATAAAATAAAAAACTATAATTGAATGCTACATGTTTCTAATTTCGGATTCACGTAAAAAAATCTTTTTTTTCCTGGTAATTAAATTACTTTCAATTTTGATAAAATGTTGAATAAAATAGGTTTTTCGTTTTTTCGTTGTTTAATTTACTTTCTATTTCATTTCCCTCTATATTTTGATTTCAGTTTTTTTTTTAAGGTTTTCCATTTTGTTCCTATCTTTATCCTTGTCACAAAGCCTTTCTCGCTATTAAATGTTTTTGCCTCGACTCTTCCCATCCACCAACGGTTCCTATTCTTGATTTTCCATTTTCTTCTACCGTCTATCATCCACTTAAGTCTTTCTTTCTCTCTGAGCCAAAATCACCATCTGCCCAGCCATTCATACCTACCTAAAAATTTATCCCCTCTTCTTTACTTCACGATCACCACACACTTTTCCCACTATCTCTTTATTTCCTTTTGATATATTTTCTTAAAATCTATTTCCTTTTCACTATATCTCCACTCTCCTTATTTTGGAGAATTTTGCTTAAGTCCGAGTTAGTGCTGTGATTAGAAATAACGTCAACAGAATTTGCTTTGAAGCCCTCTTACCCACAAAATGCAGCCTTTGCACCTTCTCAACATAGAAAGAGAGAGAGAGAGAGAGAGAGAGAGAGAAATGGAGGGAATAAAGGAAGAGAGAAATGGAGGGAATAAAGGGAGAGAAGGAGGGGGAATAAAGGAAGAGAGAGAGAGAGAGAGAAATGGAGGGAATAAAGGAAGAGAGAAATGGACGGAAGAAAGGAAGAGAGAGAGAAGGAGGGGGAATAAAGGAAGAGAGAGAGAGAGAGAAATGGAGGGAATAAAGGAAGAGAGAAATGAACGGGATAAAGGGAGAGAGAGAGAGAGAAATGGAGGGAATAAAGGAAGAGAGAAATGGACGGGATAAAGGAAGAGGGAGAGAAGGAGGGGGAATAAAGGAAGAGAGAGAGAGAGAGAGAGAGATAGAGGAAGGAAGAAAAAGAGAGACGACTATGAGACTCATGCATTTTAACATAATAATATGGATAATGATTAATCCTAATAATTATTTTGGTAATTTCTTTTCATTACAGAAGATCTGCCAACTAAGGAGTCTTGCGGTCTGTTAGGAATTTTCCGGTTCCCACGCAATTGTGGGGTCTTCAGAGGCCCTAAATACGCCCCTGGTTCTAGAAGTGCTTAAGTGTAATAATAAACTTGTTAAAATCTTTTTGTTTCGCTATTGCTTGTCCCCGTGTAAATATTCCTCTCACTCAACATTCCTTTTGTTTTTATTAAGTTTGTTGCAAACATAATGATCAATTGTAAAGACAAATTCATTTTTGAAGAAAATTTGTCCGAAAAGTTGCTGTTCGGTAAAAAAATGTCTTATGGAACAGATTTCTTTTGGGCCTCGACTTGAAATAACCAACTAATCAACATGAGCCATTCTATTAGACGACCATATTAAGGCCGAAATATCGACCTATTTTCTTTTGCAATAGGTTGCCATAGCCGATATTAGACTCAAAAAGGTTATGATAAGCCGTGATATAGCAAACAAATAAACACTTTTTATTGGTATAAATTGTATTGACCAAATGCTTTAAATTTTAATTTACTGTTCATTAGTTTGTTTAATTTCTATATAACCATCGTGGTGAAAGCGATGAAGGTCGAGTGAGTGTGCGTGGCCGTTACGCTTTCCCCAACCACCCTAAACAACATTCACAGCGAAAAGCACACTGTCGCCTTTCCCTCTCTCATTGAATAAATGAGGACATAGGACAAGATGTCAGTACAATGGTTATCTTCGACAACAAAGGGCGACCATTATACCCATAGTGCACAGAAACTTTTTAAACACTCTGTAATAGTACCTGGCAAAACAAAACAAAACAAAAACAACAACATAAACTAATGCAAGACAGTTTAAGCCCTCATATCAAGAACTCGAGACATTTCTTTGACACTTTGATGTGGGTTTTGCTCAACAACTGCTTGGAATATTATTTTTCTCGTTTAGAATGAATGGCCGTCGTCTTCTTCCCTTTTCATCTTTTAGACACTCGCTGCCAGCACGGAATTTCAGAAATCACCTTTGTATCGTGCAACCACTTGAGGTGTCGACTTCCTATGATCTCTTGATTTGGTTTGTTCGTGCTTGTGTAAGGCGCGTGGGGGGGGGCAATATACCCAAATTTAAACTCATGCAAGAAAGGTAAACCAAGGTCATATTCATTTATTTTCTAACTTAAGGACATTAATACGTTGAAAGGTTATATGACACGATATTATAAAAAGCACACATTTGATCTAATGCACAGTGCACACTACTTATAATAACCTTGTAGGGGTGAACCCAATTGACCCTGTATCTAAAAATCAAAATTTAGGATAAAAATAAAAATTCTACCAATCGAAACAATGACTTTGGACCATTCCACGAGCCAGTTTGAACTTCGTCTCCCGTTATGTAAATTAGTTGTTCGAAGAAAACTTTATAAAATTTAGTTGTAACACTACCAGTCCGAGTTACTGATATCCAGGTTATTTTCGAAAATACTATATACAGAGTTACCACTAAACTGTTATTTTTCCGATTGCGTATTTTTGTGTTGTTAGGGAGCTCACAATAGCTACCCAATCGCTGCTTAGCCTCGATTTAGCGCAGGTCTAACGTTCTGCAAAGAAGGTGAAAACAAGGTTCTGGTTCACCCACAGCAGTAAGTATCTCTGAATCAAGGAGTGTTATACCTGTTGAGTGAATCGGCACATGGACGCTGAATAAAAAGGTTGAAGAAAGGCAAAAAATAATAACGCGTTTAAATTGTTTTGTTTTTTTCACAATTTACCGAGGAGGCCTGGCACAAATTAGTAGCTCAGGTCTGGAAGGGTAAAACTTTAGCTTGGTATAATGAACAGGTAGGTGACACATCTCTGTGGTTTTCTTATTTGTGAGTTTTATCTTGTCAATGGCTGATTGAGACGATGACGCTGCGATCGATGGGAACTCTCAATATGATTCAGGCATCATGTTCGCCTCTTTTGTTAAGAGGACGGTGCACACGACAAGACTAACAACCATTGTTAAAATAAAGGACTGTATAACATTGGCGTAGCAAGTGAGGGGTGGAGGGGGAGGTCTGTCCCAGGTGGCATATGCCAGGTGGGTTCCATTTTGACTGGGCAATCAAAACAGAAAAATAATAATGGTAAAAAGAAAAAACAAAATTTTTACAATTTTAAAACCAAATTGAGTTTATAGTATGTTTTATGTGCGTAATAATATGGTTTTTAAATAATAAGAATAAATATCCAAAATTGAGTGTAATTAGATCCTTGATTGTAGTTCTATGAATATAATTTTAAGGCTTTTTAAAATTTTAAATGTTAATGGATTATCAGTGGACAGTGTAGGAGTGCGCAAATCCTTCGACCATCCCGGGCGGCTAAAACCGTTGGTACACCACTGCTGTATAAGCATGTCCTCTGTTGAGATAACTCCCGAAAAGCTCCAGAAAACTATTATGGCGTATCGCAAGTGTATTGGGGTTTTGATGTAGAAAAATAAACTCTAGGTTTCTAACTTAGATACAAGTCGGTCGAATTTATTTCAATTCGGAATAATAAAGATACTTCAGTTGTATTTCATTTTTAGTAAAGTTTCATTAAAATCTGTTGCGAGGAAAGAAAATAAATGATGTTTTAAAGTCGGCGCATGAGGTGCGCCACAATTCATTTCCTGTTTATTTTATTCTGAATAGGGCTTTTATTTTCGAACCGATGACTTTTTAAATTTTTCTCTTTTACGGTTTTTTTTTTAATTTTTTTTCTTCTGTTTCGCTTTTCTTTGCTATATTTTTTTTCTGTTTATTTTTTTAATTTTTTTTTTTGAGAGGGATTGTTTTTCTGCCATTTTCTGCCTTCTTTCCTGATTCGTTTATTTACACTCTCAAATCTGCCTCTTCATTTTGCTCTGTTTTTCACCATTTCTTTATTTCATTCTCTCTCTATCTCTCTCTCTCTCTCTCTCTTCTATTCCCATTTCTCTTTCTTTCTTCATCTATGTTTATCTTCCTCACTCTCTCTTAATATTTCCCCCCCTCCCTCTTATCTCTTCCTCTCTCTCCATTCCTTTTATCTCTTCACATCTCCTCCTCCCTCCTTAATCTCATAATCTCTCCCCCCTTCCTGCCTAATCATCTTTCTCCCCCTCTTTATCTCTCCCTTTTCCTCTTCATATTTAGCTTTCCCTTCCCCCATCTCTTCCTATTTCTCTCCTCCTAACTCCTTTTTCGTCTTTCCCTCCCCCTCCTTCAAATCTCCTCGTTCTACCCCCTCCTTCCTCATCTCTTCAGCTCCCCTCTCCCTCTACATCTTTCTCCCGCCTCTCTCGTTATCTCTTTATCTTCCCCTCTCTCTTCATATTTCTCCCCTCCTCTCTCATTATCTATTCATCTCTCCCTATCTCTCTTTCTCTCTTCCCCCCTCTCTTTCTCTCTTCCCCTCCCTCTTTATCTCTTCATATTTCTCCTCCCCTTCCATCCCTATTTCTTTCTCTTTAACATTTTCATCTCCGATCAAATATTTTTTCCTTCGATATCTTTCACTGTTCTAAATCCTTTTTTTTTTTTTTTCGCTTTTCGTTTTCCGGTTTTTTGGTTCTTCTTCTCTTCAGCATTCGCCCCTCCTCCCCCCTCTAAGCAACCCAACTTCAAACAATCCAAATCCAACGCCTTTGTTTTCAACCGGCTTCTAGCGGAACGTGACAGCTTCAGGATGTTTAAAGCCTCATATCTAATTTAACCTCTAATTAACAAAATAAATCATGAAAAAAATAAAAACAAAATTATAATAACGAGATGTAGATAGAGTAAAATGGTAAAATGAAGATATTGAATTGTTTGCAGGCTTCACAGACGTTTATTCTCAACAAAACAATGCTATCCATTCAACTCAAATGTCACTGGTAAAATTACAAAAATAGAATCAAGAAATTTACTTAAAAATTGAAAGAGTAAAAAAATAAAACGAATTAGTTATAGTTTGACGTTTGTTAATTTCATTGGATTACTTGCTCTTTAAATTTTCGTTGTTTTAATCTTCTAAATGTCAAACAGAAAAGGTTTTTTCTGTTTACATCCTTTAAACCGTGGAAGACAACAGTGTTGTTGTTGTTGAGCATAGTGCCGTGCTTAGCCATATAGTGGCCCCAATGCAGCATGCGCCTTGTGGCTCCTTTACCCGAACAATGGCAACATGTAACCCCTAAATATACTAGAGGCTTCGAACAAGGACTATTATATATGACTGCGTGGGTGGGGCATTAGTAAAAGCTTGGATTCTGGAATCGTAGTACGCGAGTTTAAATCCAAGTCAAAACTATTACATTCACCTTTAGCTGTCTGAGGCAGGTGAGGCTCATTAACTCAGAAGAGCAACTAAGCTAGGTGAAGGGCAACACTGAACGTTAAAAGTCTCAGGCATATAGAGCACGTAAAAATGGCCATGTGCCCAACTTGTGTTGGTATTCAAGTAAGTAAATAAATATATATATATATATATATATATATATATATAAAAATACATACATACATATATGAGAGAGAGAGAGAGAGACAGAAAGACAGAATGATAGGCAGACAGACCGACCGACCGACCGAGTCATCGCTTGATAGATATACGTCGACGTATGATAATGTTTTTCTAGTTAATCCCAAGAATTATTTATTTTGGTAATTTTTTGTATCAAAAACGATCTGTAAAGCCACAGAGTCTTAGGACACCTATGGAGCTTGCAGCTTTCACGTAATTGTGGGGTCAGAGAGGGCCTTTAAACACAGTCCATTTGTGCATGAAGCCTTATCCTTAGAAGTGCTTAGATCAGCCTGCCCATTGTTAAGAGGAGCACCGTTGCGGCCCTATGTTCCAATATCTATTACTGTTTTTACATAAATCTGCAGTAAGGCCTAAAAAATAGATGCAACGTCACTTATAGCAACCAGCCGACTTGTGCACCACTGCACTCTAATCTGGAACGAGAGGAAGTTGTCAGTAAGACATTTTGTAGACTATATATATATATATATATGTGTGTGTGTGTGTGTATGTGTGTGTATTTTACCATGAAGCAGTAGATTGATCAAATCATACTTAATGTCTCTTGTGACGTTACTTATTGAACAGTTTATAAACAATTCACACTTTGAAAATGTTATTTATTTTACTTCATTTTGAATGTGTATCAAGATCGTTTATAAACTAAAATGAGACTAATTTTTATTTTAAATCTGCTTCTAGGACTTCTTTGACCCATAGCTATATTAGTATTTTTGATCTCAAGTCAAGTGCATTTTGGGAGTGTCTGAAAGTATCAAGGGGCAGATCCGATAGGACAGTAAAAATATAGACAAAATAGAAATATAGACAGAGTGGGGATATGGCAAGAAACTTGCAATAAATTAACTAAAAGGAAATTAAAAAGAAGTTTGCCAAAGAAATTTCATTTTAATTTCCCAACTTATATGGCTTCCTTGGCTATTTCTTTTTACGTACATAAGATAGAGAGAAGGCAGAGAGAGAGAAAGAGAGGAACAAAGAGAGAAGGGGGTAAGGAGAGAGAGAGAGAAAAGTATAAGAAGAGAGTGAAAGAAAAGCAGAGAGTTAAGGAGAGAGAGAGGGGGGATAGATAATGGTAGAGTGAAAGAGACGGGGATAAAAGGAGAAAGAGAGAAAAAGAAGGTGATAGATAAGGAGTGAGTGAAAGATAGAGAAAAAAAGAGAGAGAGAGAGGGGGAAGGGGAAGAGAAAGAGATAGGGAAAGAGATAGAGGGATAGAGATATAGGGAGATAGAGAAATAAGGAGTGGGCGAAAGAGAGAGAGGGAAAGAAAAAGGGAGAGAGAAAAGAGAGAGAGACGATAGATAGAAAGAAAGAAAAGAGGAAAGAATAAGAGAGAGAGAAAGAGAGAGAGAGAGAGAGGAAGAGAGAAAAAGAAAGAGAGAGATGTACATATGTGTCATTTTTATATGAAAACAAAATTTCCATATTTTAAAGGCAAGAAAAAAAACTATTTTTTAAATTCTTTGTAAGCTATTGGGATTTCTCACTGTGGCTCAGATGTCTCTTCATATTCTAATTTGTTTTATGATATTAAATGACTCACATCATGGGATTTGACCAACACCAAAAAAAGGGGAATTATATGAAAAACATAAACGTGAGAATGAAAATATGAAGGATATATATATATATATATATATATATTCCAACTAAGCATTTCAACCACAAACCAAAATTCAATATCATATGCATCATCAGGGCTATGACATGTTTTTAATAAAGAATATTCTTTGCTTGTTACGAGGGCTGAGACAAGAATATTCTCAAATAAAAACATGTTAAAGCCTTAGTAATACCTATATTCTTTTTTTTAACCCTCGTCCTAAATAAGACCACGTGGACACAATAGTTAACAATAATGATAAATAGTAATTATGAATATGTTCGGACAAAGGTGCATTCCGAAACGCATCGGCATTAACTATATTCTTGTTTTGTTTTTAAATATTTTTCTATCATTATATATATATATATATATATATATATTATAATAATCTAAGTAATAAGATTGCTTGAAATTATAGTTAGAGTGCTCAATATCAGTGATAGAGCGTGTATATTAGTTAAGCGTAGACACGGAGTCAA
>JAUZSX010203986.1:0-31803 GCA_034780655.1 Idiosepius hallami
TCATAAGAGGTGCGCGATTGCATAAAACATACACACACACACACACAACGACATCTTCACTTTTATATATAAGATTAATTTTATTTCTATTTAATTCAATTTTGGAAATTAAGGGGTTTGTCTTACTTTCAAGAATTTGTTAAATTCAGGTATTTTGTCCTTTCTCAATTTTTAATTGAAGTACACTTATAATAAAGTATAATTGTACATGGTTGAGCACCAAACTAAGTTGGACTTTAGGCCAGTTTTAAGTGCTCTTCATATTCCCAGGCTTTTTGTAATGTGTTTCCTAGATGAGTTACTCTCCATGAGTTGACAGGCCTTACCCTGGTTTTTGAAATCAATTTTCTACAATTATTTTAATAATTAGCAACCACGGAATGATTTCATTGACAAGAACAATCAAAGAAAAAAATGTAATGAAAAAAAAAATTCCAACAAATAAAAACCGATTCAGTTTAACATTCTCTTTAACATTCTCTAATTTTTATGCAACATAAAACTCTCCTGGTCCACCCATTGGGGGTGCCTTTTCTTCTGAACTAAGAAAAAATGCTGGTGTTAGACTGTTCTTGTAGCTGAAAACAAAACCACACTAACAATTAATTTGAATATTTGTACAGTGCTATACATAAGCAAATAGACTGTTGTATGGATTTTGTTTTTATTACCACTTGAAGTATTATTTTGTGTGCCAACACCTAATTGTAAATTAGGTCATAAATCCCAGTATTTACTGCTCCACACTGAGGTCCCTAGGAGGCCTCGACCACACTCACCCAGTTCTGTAACACTCAAGTTCATCAGATTCTTTTACAAACAGTAACTTAATCTTTTTATAAAGTTTCATAAGTTTTTTTGTTTCATATTTACACTGTTATTTCATTAAATCTGAATGACTTAAGACACAAAACAGGATTTCTATATTTACGAGGATTCATTTAGTGGGTTTTGGCAGAATTTCATTCTTCATAATGTCTTGCTAAATATTCATACAACTTAACTAGAACAAAAACAAAAAATAAGCACATCAGATCAAAACTAATGATGAGACGATTAATGGGTATTGTAAGAATCGTGTATTTTCAGAGAATTAGAAAAGTATCATTAAATAAATATCTTAGATTTAGTTTTAGAATATTTAAAAAAACACAAAAAAATTTCTTTAAGCATTAAATTAAAAAAGAAAGAGAGTGGATTTGTTTCAAAACTATTTCTTGTTGTGATGACCCCCATGAGAGCTGAAAATCGGGGTCTCAACACAACGCATGCTGGTAGAGAACCTAAGCAGCTAAAGAATTGGAATCGTACTTGGTATCAGAATTGTCAATCAACACTTTCCTAAAATCAGAATTGGAAAAAAAATTTGGAATCGTCCAAACACTAATCAAAATGTAATAAAAACCTGACAAAAAAATGTCAGTCTCTGAGGATGGTCAAGGAGGGTTGAAAGCGTTAGGAAAACTTGAGGAATGCATAACCTTGAATGGAAACAAGAAATACAATGGAAAATCTTAAAAAGTTCTCTTTAACGAGACATGTTCGAATATTTATGTTGTAATGTTATTTCTAGAACATTTATTCATCACTTAAGTATGAAATAGAAAGATGTTTTGTTTTCTTGTTTTTGTAAACTAATACCATCTGCGGATCACCTATTCACTTCATAAATAGGTAGACTAATTAGTTCAGAAAAAAATGGGGTAGTCTTTGGACCCAAAGAGAATTTATATTTAATGGGTTCAGAGATTAACTTAAGGCCCCCTGAGCACAGTTCTGCATGTTAACAAAAATATAACTCAGACTTTTGTAAACATCCAGAACTGTGTTTAAGGAACCCTAAGCTTCACTCTAAACTCATTAAAGTTACATTCTTTTTGGGTCCAAGGGCAATGCCATCTCTCCCCCAGGAGTAAATTGTTTAGAGCCAAAGATTTCTTGATTTCACATTATCATTGCTTTGATTTTTTTGCTTTTAAATTCTAGATCACCTTTGAGTGAAATGTAACATGGAGACTGAATTAATGAACTTGAAAAGCGACATGGATGACCGACAATTGTTACTTGACTTGGTTAGAAATAGAAAAAAAGAAAAAAGACAGAAAAGAAGGTTTGGCTTTTATGTCTCTCCAAAAAGAAGGGCCTTGTGCCATTTCAAGTTAATCACAGTTGTGGTTGTTGTTGTTGAGCAGAAAGACTTCTCCTTGCTCATTCAGGACTAGCAGACTCTTTCTTGTTAAAAAAAAAAAGTATGCTACAGAAACAGCAAAAAACAAATTTGCTGCCCAACGCACCATTAGGTGTAATGGTTAATTGATGTAGCTTAATTTCGGTGATCTGACTGGAACCGGTGTCTCCAACGTAACTTGACAGTACTTCTCATTGGTATTTACACCCCTGTTGGTCTTTTACAGATAAGGATTTTGATTAAAAAAAATTGGAAATTCTACAAATTATGAATTTGTTATTTTCAGATTTTAGTCTGCCTAAAATAATCCTAAAATACAAACAAAATAGAGGACAATGGATGAAATTGGTTTTACATGCAGGGCCGTGCTTAGGGCCCCCACAATTGCAGGGGGGGCACAAGGTCTCTAGGGGCCGCAAGGCTCCTTAGCTTCACAGATTGAAATGCAAAAAAAATTACCAAAATAATTCATTGATAGAAAACCATTATCAAACGTAAAATATACATATCAATCCATCCGCCTGTCTCTCTCGATACATATATTTGTACATATATGTATATGTAGTTGAAGGCTCCAGTATATTGAGGGTGGAGGAGAGCAACTTGCCTTTTTAGGGTGAAGGGGCCACAAGGCACATTCTGTGACAGGGCTGCTAAGTGGCTAAGCACAGCACTGTTTACATGAATTTCTAATCCATGAAAGTTAGATTATTTTGTATGATAAAAAAATAAAGTTAATCTATCTAAGATTCTAATGTTTTTAACCTTTCTAAATTTCAAATGATGTTATATTTTATTCAAGGCACAGATATATTGAAACCTTGAATGACATTTTGAGACACTTTATCAAATAAAAATGTTAAGTAAATGTTGTATTGGTAAAAAAAAAAGTAAAAAAAATTCATTTCAAAGACAAAATTGATTTTTTATTTAAAAAAAAAAAGGAATTTGGTATAAAGCATTCAAGTTTTAGTTGTGACAGAAAAAAGGTTTTTTTGCTCGCTCTCAAAAACACAGATGAAAGTTTCTTAAATAAGTTCTTTATTTAAATGACACCTTATTTAACGTTTTATTTTTATACATTAAACATATTATTAACAATACTATTATCATGTATTTTAAAGTTCTATTTTATACCTTTGGATCCTTATTTAGCAAAATTACCAACCAGTCACTCAAAGCCGTTTTATTAGAGGACCATATTAGGGCAAAAATATTGGCATGTTGTCTTTAGCCTTAGGTTGCCAGGGCCAATGTATCGGTCCTTTTGGTTACAAACATTTAAAACATTTTACTTTATTCTTACATTTATTTGTAAACAATGAAGTAAAAGAATGTGAAAAAAAAGTCTTTAATTTTTTTTTCTATTTTCAGGAGTTTTATTTATTTACTTTTGTTTATTTTGTTTTACGGCATATCAACTTTTTTAGGTTATTTAATGCAGAGAACAATTTAAAAAAAACCTTCATTTTTGCCGACATATAATTAATGGATAAAACAATATGCACTATTTAATTCATAGCTGAAGGAAATATAGGGAAATCATACCTTTCCCAAGGGTATTAGTCCAAATGTGAAAGTAAATAGAATGACTGGAATGCAAACTTGTATATTACAATTCTGTAGTCCAATCGCCTAGGCACTGTCCCAAGTGGACTTCCTCATTAATTTTTTTTTTTTACTTTAAGATAAAAAATTTTTTTTTTTTTTTCTTTTCTTATGAGTTTTATTCAGTTTTTTTTCTTTCCTTCTATAAGAAATCCACTTGTCTCATTTTGTTGTCAAGTCTTTATTTATTGAACAAACTCTCAATTTTTATGGACCACTTCATCTTTACAGAACAACCATAAAGTTCTTCTGAAAAATTTAAACAGGGTTTTCGATATTGTAACAATTTCTTTTTATTTTTTTTACTGTTATGGGAGACACGCCACTGGCTACATGGTGCCTAGGCCTAGTGGGCAATCGTTGGTCATAAGATGTCATGGTTTGAACTCAGTAGCATTGTCGGTTACGACAGAAACTTGCCAACACATTATGGGTACCCACCCTACAATATCCCAACCGGGACTCTACAACCTCTATATCTTCAAGACGTCCACCTGGCCTTGGGAGTAGGCAGTAAGACTTCAAAATCGTACTTTGCAAATTCGAATCCTAGTTAGTCCATTTGTGGTAATAATTAGACCAATGACCTTGGGAAGGATATGACTCCTCTCATTCCCCCAGCCATGGGTGAAATTCTTTTCTGAATAACTCAACACTAACCGTGGAAAAAAAAAACATTTATCAAAAAATGATTATTCTTGGCATTAAATGACCTAAAAAAAAGTTGATATACCGTAATACAACAAAAAAAATATATCTTCACCAAGCTTAGCACACTCAAAGGTGGGGAAAACATCAACATTGTGACACGAGATCACAACTGTCATACTTGTTTAATTGGTCGAGCACAAACCTAAGTTAGGCACAAGGCCAGTTTTATGTGCTCATTATATACATGGGTTTTTTTTAATCAATGTTACCTTTCTCCTAGATGAGTTACTCTCATCTTCCTGTGGTTTTGGAACCAGAGTTCTCCTTACACCTAGATGAGTTACTCTCATCTACCTGTGGTTTTGTAACCAGAGTTTTCCTTACACCTAGATGAGTTACTCTCATCTACCTGTGGTTTTGGAACCAGAGTTTTCCTTACACCTAGATGAGTTACTCTTCGAAGTTTATAAGCTGAATCTTCTCGAGACAGATGGAATTAAACGTAATGGTTTTGACTCGGATTTGAACTCATGTAATACAATTCCAGAGTCCAAGCTTTTACCAATGCTCCACATTTGCTGGCCTTTTTCAGAACTAAGGATATATATACTAGATCAAACACAAAAGATGATTTTTTACGTGATCATTATATTCCTTGGGTTAAGTAATCAGTGTTGCCCTTCACCTAGATGAGATACTCTCCCAAATTAGAACTTAAGAAATAAAAGGAATTGTTTAGGATTTAATTTACTTTATAAGATGACAGACAGAAAACAACAAATAACACCATGATTGTGTGTTGTAATAAATGAATGACTGGTAAACCGTAAGTGGTCCCACCCAGTTAAATGATGGTCAATGTCATAGACAACTGAATAGTGTTCATCTAGATTCATTCTTTTGTTAATGGTGTTTCAACTTGGCTAATTCTTTTGTATTTTCATCCAAAATATTATCAACAGACAAGATAAGAAAGAAGCATTTAGATCAGCAAAGGTGATTAATATGTTTAGATCTGATAAATATATCAAGCCAAAGCCATTGTGTTAAGTCAATTCTAAACCATTGAACCAGTTTCGTCATGGTCTTTTAGCACAAAGTTCGGTTAGATTCAACCCTGATTTCTTTAAATCTAGCTTTACTGGTTATTTTATTTTTCAGTTCTCTTGCTAAGCAAGCATAGGGTCGACTCTTTGAGTCGATCTCGTAACCTTTGCTTGTATTTGCCTGGTTGCATACTTATAAATGACACACTAAATAATTAAAAGCCGAGCTTCAAGTACAGATGTACCTGTAAAATAGATAACTAGGGATCAAAAGATCAACCTCATTTTTTTTATTCATTTTTATTTTTTTTAACCTGCAAGCAACATCCATCTACTTGATAATCAGATTTTAACATTTTGACTTCCTGAGATGAAATGTGTAAATTCAAATAGCTCTGCACCTTCCATTCAATATATCCCAAGAAAGGAATTGTATCGGCCAAGCTTTCAAAAAACTGACCAACTAAACCCTTATTTTCATTAAAGATACATCCAGCCAATCAGAGCCTATGGAAAGCATATCTTTTGCTTCAATTCTGAAATTGAATTGATAGTTATAAAGTTATGACTGTTTAAAGGTTTTGATGGCCATCTTGGACGCCATCTTGAAAAATTACTTTCTGGGATTAATTTTTTATGATCTCATTATGTTTGTTGTCCCCAAAAGTGTAGGAATAGACACTGAAATCATCAAAATTGAGTTGATAGTTATAGAGTTATGATTATTTAAAGGTGTTGGTGGCCATTTTGGACGTCATCTTGAAAAAAAACCTTTTCCGGGAGTCATAAAGTGGTAAACTTTTTTTTGGTTAAATAGTACATTGAAACCTACCAGAATCCATTAAAAAACCTTTTGTTACAAATTTTTTGGGGGTTAAACCGTATTTTGACTCGACTACTATTACGTTCTAACCAGGAAACTTCCAAACATGCCTTAAGTCGAACTTTTAGCACCAGCAATACTTGTTACATTTTTAGTCACTTGCAAGTAAAAAAAATAATCCTTGACAAACTTTATCTTTCAAACTTCTGGAAACTTCTTTTCACAGACTTTTACCTATCTGCATTATTTTTGAACAAACATTCCCATTTCATCCCCTTTTCTAATTTCAACAAACATTTCACATTTCTCTCATCTCTCAAATATTCAAATAATCTCTTTCATCTTTTTACCAAACTTAAATAAGTTTATTATCTTTATTTTTGAGATGAGCTGTCATAATAAAGAAATTAACTGTTTTTTTTTTTCTGACTTTTTTCCTCATCTTGGTAATTTGATGTTTTCTTACACAACGTTTTGGCCTAGTGACCCTCAGGCCATCTTCAGGTGTTTCAGTTGCAACTCTAGATAGGGATGATAATCTCTGGAGTTCCAAGTAAGCATTTTCAGAAAATAGTGGTTTATATTCCTACTCGGGTCGGACAGAGGGTTAATTGGTCACATTAAGTGTGGTTAGATAGACAACAACTATAGAAGACCGTGATTACTGAGGATTCGATGACGAGACTCAGCACCCCTATCGAGAGTGGAAATTGAAACACCTGAAGGCTGCCTGAGGGTCACTAGGCCGAAACGTTGTGTAATAAAACATTAAATTACCAAGAACTCAGCATCCCTATCTAGAGTGGAAATTGAAACACCTGAAAACGGCCTGAGGGTCACTAGGCCGAAACGTTGTGTAAGGAAACATTAAATTACCAGGATGAGTCCGAAAAAAAAATGTTAGTTTCTTTAAATAAGATTGTTGTTTGAATATAAACATCATAAGCATCTGTCGTCATTTTCTTTCATCAACTGTATTGTTCTTCTCATATTGTTCTTCCTCATATGTATTTTCAAAGTTCATGGTGGTCAGTAATCTCTACTTCTACATTTATTTATCAACTTGTGCAGCAACAGGTGATTAGCTGACCAATATTCTCTTTTTTTTTTAAATCTGGTGAAAACATTTTATTTATTTTTTTTTTTTGGGACTGGAAATACTTTTTGAGCCATTAACCTTTTAAAGAAAGGAAAATTAATAAAAAATTTTAAATTTTTTAAAAAAATTTATAAAAAAAAAAAAAAAAAAAAAAAAAAAGAGCCAAAATTGATTCCATGGTTTCTTAAGACGGTCAGCTTGGTATTTTCCCTTTGACCTTCTAAAATTATCATTAATGTTAAATCACAAAAAAAAGGAAAAAAAAATTTTTCTAAATCAGTTGGCAAAATCAAAAGAGATTTTAACTCCAAGCTGTTACATCCAACCTTTTTATGTTTTCACTCTTATCAATCAATTTTTCTCATTGCAGAGAGGCTTGTTGTTGTTGTTGAGCAGGAAGACCTGTCCTTGCTTGTTCGGGCTTAGATCAGTCTTCTTGTTGTTATAGAGTTTTAGGAAGATCTCTCCTCACCTGTTTGGGCTTAGATCAGTCTTCCTGTTGTTATAGAGTTTTCTTAACCTCATATTTTGGTGTTGTTGAGCAGGAACACCTCTTCTCACCCGAGATCAGTCTTTCTGTTGTTATATAGTTTTAGAAAGACCTCAAATGTTGTTATTGTTGTTGAGCAGGAAGACCTCTCATCACTTAGATTAGTTTTTCCATTTTTATAGAGGTTTTTGCAATCTCAGACTATCCCAAGACTCCCAGTCCTCACTTTAGGGGGCAACTTAAATTGAGGGCATTTACAGCAGCTGGTGGGGTGTTGTGAGAGAGGGGGGTGGGAAAGAGGGAAAGTCTTTTAGTTCGGTTGCTTAATTCAACTGATCATACCACTATGCGCCGACCAGCCTGGTACAGTACCCGATATTTCTAAGTGGTCACCCATCTTAGTACTGAACAAGCTCTATGTTCCTTAACTTCAGTGATCTAGTAGAAACCGGTGTCTCCAACGTGACTTAGCCATACTGAAGAGAGGGTTTCATGATATAATGGTTTCGTGGCGCAGCGGATAAAGGCATTGTATTTATGGTTGTTGGTGATCATTGTCAGAAGATAGAGGTTTCAATCCCTACCCAAGCCGGCGAGAGGGATTACTTGGTCAAAAATGTGGTTCGATAGGCAACAACTATGGAAGGCAGTGATTACTGGGGATTTGGTGATGATACACAGCATCCCTATCTGAGGGATAAAAAATAACACCAGAAAAAAAAGAAAAAAAAAAAAAAATATATATATATATATATATATATATACACACACACACACCTACATTTACATATATATTGACATATATATTTCATATAAATAGTTCTGATGAATAACATTTATTAGACCTTGAAATCATTAATAGCTGACTCAACCTGACCTTACCATGAGAATATTTCTTAGAATTTATTTTTTCTAAATTAATTTTCGAATAATTGTTTTTGGGAAAATGAAAAGTTTTGATTTGTTTTTCTGTTTATTTGAAACTTTATATTTCATTCAATTTCTCACTTGAACCGTTTCCATTGAAAGTCTCAAGCAATATTTATTCATTGGAATTAAAATCGACTTTCCCATTATATATCATTTAGAAAAAAAGATTTCTTTCCAATCAAAACATGGATATTAAATTTCTTAATTTTAAAGCTAAGTCAGTTTTACCAGATTCATTCCTTATAAGATCTGTCTATCATCATCATTATGCAGTCATTCAGTCTTGATGGGGCCTTAGTACTTTCACCTTAGCTCCTAACTTGTTTCCGCAGCTTTTTAGGTGTAGTACCTGTTGCTTATCTGACCATCATTATGATGCAGTCAGTCAGTCTTGCCAATGAGTGGTTTCAGTATCAGTACTTCAGCCTTGACTCCAAACTTACTTGTGGAGCATTTTAGGTGTAGTTCCTGTTGCATATCTGATCAGTCAGTCTTGACGATGAGTGGTTTGGGTTTCAGTACTTCAGCCTTGGCTCCCAACTCGCTTGAGCAGTTTTTTAGGTGTAGTATCTGTTGCACATCAGATCATCATCATGATGCAGTGATTTTACCATTTCTTTTAATTTTGTAGGTATTAGTAGGGCAATGGCAATATGTTTTTATTGAAGAATATTCTTTTTACTTGACTATTTTACGATTTACCATTTCTTTAATTCTGTTGTTATTAGTAGGGCTGTCATAAGATGCTTTCATTAAAAGAATATTCTTGTCACAGCTCTAATAACTAGAGATGTGACCATCATATTCTTTGATAAAAGCATATTGTCATAACCCTAATAATGGTTTTAGAAAAGTTTTCTTTTTTTCTCTTTTTGTCTTCAAATAGAATTAAAATTCTTTAATAAAACTCTTCTAAAGAAACAGAATGTCTAGAAACATAAATTCATAAAAAGATGTTTTCACAACTGAACATTAGTAAAAACTAGTTTTAAAACTTGTGAAGACATTGACCTTTCAACTTAAAAAAGAGACTCATTGGATCAATCAATTGAATTCATAGCAATGAATTCAAATCCTGAACATTCCTTCCTTCTAAACTAAACATGCAGAAACAAGAATTTGATTTAATTATGAAATAAAGGGGATGTCCATTTGGCCTTGTGCCTAACTTTATTTGATGCTTGTTCAACTAAAAATTTATATCTTGATATAATATTAAGCTTGGTCAAGGTCTGAAAATCTTTTGTGTCAAATTTGACCAAAATTGACTGAGGAATTGGTAGACACATTTTCACTTCAAATATTGATAAAATTGTAAGTTTTTTTGTACAAGCAATTCAATAATGTTAATCCTTTTTCTGATTAGTGTGGATGTGGAAGAAATGTTTTCTTCATTTTGTTTTATAAGTAAGAAAAAAAGTTTCTGCAAAAAATGGAAATAATTGTTTAGATAAGGCAGGTGTGGGACATACAAAAGGCTTTACTGGCCGTGGTGCGTGGTTGTAGTGGTGTTGAGCAGAAAGACCTCCCATATTTGGACTTGGATTAATCTTCCCGTCGTTAAAGAGTTTTAGGAATCACAGATTAAACTGAGACTTCTAGTCCTCACCCTAGGGGGTAACCCTAATCAAGGACTTTTCTTTAGCATAATTGGTTGGTGTGAGAGAGGGAGTTGCGGAGGGGAAATTAATGCTTAATGCATTCTACTAATCATACTACAAACTGCCAACCAGCTCATAATGTCCTTGATATTCGTAAGTGGTCACTCATCTTCACACTGTACTGAACAGAATAGGCTCTCTACATTGTTTACTACAAGATCATCGAAGGTAAGCAATGTCTCCAACATGACTTGATCGTACTGGCAGTGGTTGTTGGTGTCCCAAATCTTTTCTTGGAGACGTGAGACTTACTTGCCTGGGCAAACTCCAGCAACATTAGTAGTTGTACAGTTTTGGTTTGGTACTGACTGTTGTACTACTACTACTACTTACTGACTGCTTAATAAAAAAAAATTCTTTAATCCTATTGGCCCTACTGGTGGTGGGTGACCCAAGGCAAAAAAAAAGACGCACCAATATTTCCTTCTTAACCCATTAAACCTTAAAAAAACGCTATCGGCCCTGGTGACTTGGGGCAAAATAAAACACACAACGAACGATATTACAACCTCAACCTTTGGACCCTGTCTTGGTAATATAACCAAGTAGTCACTCGGAGAGCCTTAAAAAATATAATAGGGTCGAAATGTCAGTAGTGTGTCTTTTTTGCGGATAAATCGGTCCCTTAGGGTCGAACGGGTTAACATAGTCGTAAAACGTATCTGAGTTACTTGTTAGTCATTTTGCTAAGTCGGTGTTCTCAGGGTTAACATCATCATTATTATTATTATTATTATTATTATTATTATTATTATTAGCTCGATGGAGGAAGTGAGAAAGAAAGAAAGAGTGCCAGTGCGCGGTTGTTGTGGTGGTGTGACTGGTGTGCGTATTGATTGTTTTTGTTGTTATTGAATGTTGTTGTTGTTGTAAGCAACTTTGACAGAACGAAACATTTTTGATAGTTTTTTATGCCTTTATTTCTTTCTTGTCATTTCCTTTTTTTGTAACTTGTTGTTTGTGGCCCAGTTTTCTTTTAGCTTTTTCTTACTTCCTTGACTTGGTCTTATCTTGGTAATGGTGGGCAAAGTGGGGCCCATTCGTGTTACCCTTTTTTTCTTTCTTTCAGTTTCTGCCTGTTATTATTTTTGTCTTTCTTAGCTACATATTCAAGTTTGAAGTGTTATTTTCTATATTTTAATTTTTCAAATAGGAATCGAATCTACCAATTACTTTATTCATATTTTCTTCATAAGGTTGCTTGCTCTGGCTGCTGTTATTTTTCAGGATAATCAGTTTAAAAAAAATGAATTAAATTTTCTTGATAGTTTTCAGTTTTTTTGGGTTTTTTTTTTTGTACGTAATACTTCTTTTCACGTTTCTTTCTCTGAAATCTTTAGTTTTTCTTATTCTTTCTTTTTGGTGATTTTTGTTTTCCGTTGGAGCCCCCCCCCCAAAAAAAAAAATGAAAGAAAAAATAAAACTTGTTTAAACTCAAAAAAAAAAAAAAATTAAAGGTAGGAGGGAAGAACGGACAGACAGACAGGGAGGGAGGGAGAAATAGACCTACAAGACTAACAACTGAGAGCCCTTCCTTCTTTTTCCTCTTCTACCCTTGCGAAAACTCAACAGTTTTTCTTTCTTTCTTTCTTTTTTCGCCAACCAAACACTCACATTCTCTCACTACTCCAAGCCACCAAGCTCTAGAAAATTATGATGACATTAAACACTCTAGGCGACTAAAAACAAACACAAAAAGTTTATTTATTGTTAACAACAGCCGATATTACTTTTTTCCCCTTTCTTTTTCATTTATTTTTTTTTTTGTAGGGGGGGTTTGTGCTTGATCTGATATTAACTTGTTTCTTCTTGTACGTTATTATATAGCATTTAAGCACTTCCTCAGTAGTCCCATATGTATAAGTATAAAGGGAGATTGTGGTTTTGGTCATTTGTCTTTCGTCCTGATATCTTGAGGAATGCTAATGGAAAGTTCGCTTAACTTGACGGATATCAACAACGTTCATCATCATCATAACAATAGTAGTAATCACCACCCACTTCATCATCATCATCACCACCATCATCATTATACCAACGGAAATATGTTTCTTGAGTAAGTTTTAGTTTGATTTGTCAAACAATTTGATTATAATTCATTTCAAAATAGAACAAAAATATTCTTTAAGTCAAACTTTTACTAACAACAACTAAAAAACAACCACTCACCCATGACTATTTAACTGATTGCTTTTTTTAGGAAGTAATATGAGCACATTTTAATCCTTTAAGAATCCGATATATCGGTCCTAAGGCAAAAAAATAGACACGTTTGCGCTTGGCTCTGATATGATTTTCTTTAATAAAACGGTGGCTCTGAGACTAGTTAGTAATTTTAATTTTGTTAAGTCGGGATCCAGAGGATAATTGATTTATAAAAAAAAAAAAAAAACGTAGAAGAGGGTGCTGGGTTGGGTTAATAACCTACAAGTGCCATTGATTTTGATTCTTATGATTTTTTTTCACGTTTTCGGTTTTAGTAAAGAAAATGAAAAAAATCCCAAATATTTTAACTCCATAAGTTGAAACAGTTTAGAATGAAACTGAAACATTTATTTATTTATTCATTCATTTATTAGTAGTAATAGTAACGAACGAGTATTCTTTCTAAGAAAGAATAAAGAAAGTTTCTTAATTCTTAACTTTTGAAACAAGGAAGGAAGGGAGGAAGCTTTCTTTCTTTTAAAAAATCGGAAGAGGATTCACTCTAAACAGTCATTCGTTCTTTCTTTTTTTGGTGTGTGTGTGTGTGTGTTATAGTTTAGGCATGAAATCACACCGAAAGATAACAAACATGCTCTAAAATCCTTAGGTAAATGTTTCGTTTTGGGCCCGTGTGCCGGTGATAGTCCCAAATGTAGTTCCTTGGAAAAATTGCACCGGATCGAAAAACAAAAAACAAAACCAAAGTAACGAAATAACTTTTTATTAAAGAACAACTTAAAAACAAAGTGAAATAATTAAAATTGAAACCAATGTACTGAAATCAAACAATTGTTAGAATTTTAAAACAAAAAAACAATTCCATCAATCACTATAAATTACTGATCCTGAACGAATAAATCTGTTTATTAGAGGGACTAAGGTCTCCTCTTCGTTCCCCTGTCTTCTTCACCTGATGCGGTGCGGCACTGTCACTGCAATTTTTTGAGACTATCACCGGTAAACGGGCCCAAAACGAAACATTTACCAATCCTTAAGGCACATACAACAACGGTAACGGTGCTCGGAAAAAAGACCAGATTAAAAAAAGACTCGGGCAAAAATGGTCAGTTTTTGCTCGTAAGGGTCATTTTCTTTGGGGGGGGGTGCCTTGTTAACCCTCAATATTTAGGGGGTGATCGAGGGAGTTTCTGACTTAAAACGTTTGAAAAATTAATTTTGAATTTAAGGGTTTAAGCTCCTGCTAACATACCTTCAATATTCGGCGGAGGGCTCTCTAGAACCCTTAGGTATTTGGCTGAGGGCTCTCTAGAACCCTTTCGGTATTTGGCGGGGGGCTCTAGAACCCTTTCGGTATTTTTATTTAAAAAAAAAGGTAACACCAACAACACCCTGGTGTATTTCTTTTCGGTCGGAAATTATTTGTTCAAGAGATATTAATGTTTTTCTAAAGGGGGAGGGTTATTGGTGTTAGGATTAATTGGTTGCAAATCTTGTATTAAGTAGGTGGATGGGGGTTACGATTAGAGTTTAGTGTGGATTTGGCAGATTCGTAAGCTCCGTTTAGAAATTATTTAAGAAAAAGAAACATCTTTTTGTTCGAGAGTGATTTCACGCCTATACTATAATAATACCGTTTTTTTTTTTTTGGGGGGGGTACGCACACGATGTGTTTTAATAGAAAAACATGTTCTTTAAAACTCATTCGTTTTCTTGTTTGTTTTTTTTTGGGGGGGGGCAGTTTTGAATTGTCATCCGGCCAAAATGGTGTCTAATGTTAGAAGGAAAATTTTCTGACTACACCGTCATGTTTTGGTTTATATAAATATGAACGTTTTTATTTTAATAAATTGAATGAAACAAAAAAATTAAATAGACAAAATTTATTTAAAGAAATATATTTTTAGAGAAATTAACTAACAAAATATGAGCGGGTTGGTGTGCGGCGGCGGCGCAACCGGCAACCCGCTCAGAAGCACCAGTTGCTAAAGGGACGACAGAGATTGCAGTGGCAGTGAGTGCACATCAACACCATGAATGGTGTGGTGGGTGCACTTAGTGCACCATTACCAACCAATTCTCACAACGACAACACAACACAGACATTATTTAAGTGTTGCTTTTTAAAATTTAAACCACAGGAAAAAAGAAATATTCCTTAAATATAAATACGTATTTGTTTTACTCTAACGAAGAAATAACTAAAAATCTGTTTTCAAGAGTTAGTTTTAAAAAAAAAGAAGCTTTTTGATAATTTTTAACGTCGACAAATATTAAAGAAACGAAGAGAAAAAGGGATTTGAATAATTAATTTATTTTTACGATTTAAGTTTTTCAAATTCAAATGAATTGAAAACTTCTAAACACACACACACGACACCAAAACACCACACACACAAAAAAACACTTCAAAGATCGTTTTAACTTTAGAAAAACTCGCAAAAAGTAGTTTTTTCAAATCATTATTTGAATTAGTTAAAATGACATGAAAAAAAGAAAGCACACCAACAACAACCAAAACCATTCCCCCTCCACGCTAAAAATGTCTATGAGTAACCTCAACTTAATTGAAACTGAATTTAACAGATTCTAAATGACAAAAAAACTCCATAATTTTTTTCCTCCGTTTTCTCTAATCTAAGCAAAATAATTCAATAAGTGTAACTAAAATGCTAAATTAGGCGTGCATGAAATAATAATCACTCTGCTAAAAAAAATATTGTTTTTGTTTTTCTTATGAAATTTCTTTACGGATCTTAAGAATCTGTCACAAATCATCTCCCAACCCTAACACCAACCCTAACCCTAACCTACTTTGCAACAACACAAACCTAACACCGTAGAATCCTCCCCTTTGGAAAAAAACATTCTCCGGAACAGATAATTTCCGATATACCATGGTGTTTTATGTGCCTTAAGGATTTCATAGAGCATGTTAGTATCTTTCTGCGTGATTTCACGCCTAAACTATTAAAAAAAACAATAAAATAATGTATGAATTGGGGCTGCTGAGTGCTCTGGGGTGTGTGAATGTTTTTCTCCCTCTTTGTTCAAAAACAACATACCAGAATCCTCTTTTCCTTCCCTTTTCTGTTTAATGGGTAGGGATTCTTCTTCTTCTTCTTCTTTACATAAGGGGGGTGAGTTAATATTTTTCTAAAATAAATATTTAAAACTCATTCTTGACAACTCTTTAAGCCTTGTTACGTTTTTAAGTCATAAAAAATGGGGCGGTTTTGCTGAACAAGCAAATGGAGAAATATTTTTTGATTGGCTAGGGTTAAGTTTAGGGTTAGGGTTTAGGTTACACTATTAAGTTCATTTCATTAGCCAATCAAATTGCTGTCTTATAACAGGTGCAAAGTCCCCGAGCAAAAAAATATTCCGGTAAAATTTCTCCATTTGCTTGTTTTGCAAAAGCGCCAAAAAATGGTATCTTTTCTTTTTTTTTTTTTAGATTCTGATTTTTGTGAAAATATTTTAAATCTCATTTAAAATTTGGAATCTAATATTTTTTTTACTTAATGTGCAATTTTTTTCAATTGAAATTGTTAAAAAGTAATTAGGTTTGATATTTATAGTTTTTCATGTTTAAAAAAAAAAAAAAAAAATTTTTTTTCGGGTTTTGGAATTTTTTTTTTTTTTAACTTCTAATGTTATATTTTTTTTTCTAAAAACAGTGTTAACCCTTTTGATCCTATAAATCGGCCTGATTAACTTTAGGCAAAAATAGACATACTGTCATTTCAACCCTGTTATGGCCTTGAGGTAGAAAGGCTCTGAGTGACTAGTTGGTAATTTTTTCTAAGTCAGTGTCCAAAGGAAAGGCCAAAATATTGGCGCTTATGTGTTTTCTTTTGCCTTAGGTCGACATGGCTGTGATATCAGTTCTTTAGGGTTAAAAAACTCAAAAGAGCAATGAAATGCAGTTTTATTTTCTTCATAGGTATTCCCAAGATCTTCCGTGGACCGGTGACGGTGGACTAACTGTACTGAGAGTTTTATAAGGAATTTCCCGTTGGAAAACACAATAGGCTTTTTTTCCCTTATATTTCACAGTTAAAAGCCACATGTAGAGGCTGTACAGCAGATGATATGTGGATATTGGCTTATGCCTGGTAGTCAGCTACAGCCATTAGACACAAATTCTGATGTGCAAGTAACAATGCAGAATGACTCTAGTCAGCTTGCAAATATTAGTGTAAAGGAGATTACATTGACAGCCAGGCAAGCCCCTGCAGTGCCAGGCTCTTGGGCATGGTCCGATATTGACCATATAGTTCTGTTTGCCCCTTTCTGTAGATCGTTATAAGGTGGGAAGGTGATTTAATGAGAAAAGATGTTTGAGATTCTACAATTTATCAAACATTGCATCTAGTTTTATTTTTCATCCCCTTTTTTTTTGGTGTAGTTGCTCTGGGATGTTTAAAGAAGCAAAAGGCAAATTCATTCTTTGAAATTTATAAAAAAATTATTAAATAAATTTTCTACAATTAATTCTTTCAAGGCAAAAGAAACCAAATTCCTAAACCAAATTCAAATACTTGAGGTTAATTTTGTGGTTTTTATTTCCAAAGAAAATAAACACAAGACTTGTCTCTCAATTTTTATCATGGAATTTTTTTCCCATTCTTTCATTCATCACAAATCAATCTTCTTTCCTTCAGCAGTTCAAATAGATTTTACCATTTGACCTTTTTATCTAAAGAAATGATGATACTATTTAAATATTCATAAAGTAATCAACCAATTAAATTGTTTCACAGTAATAATTATAATTAATAACTAGCAGAACCAGTGAAAATTTCAATAATAATTCTCATTTAAAAAAAAAAAGAATGTGTTGCGTTTTTAAAAACTTACACAATTAAATCCTCTGAACAACTTATCCCTTTTTTTAATATTAAGTTGTCCCAAAAAGTTTGTAAACACTGTGAAATTTTACCCACTAAGTAATAACAACAGCAAAAATTATTCCTCAAAATAAAGAGCATCATTTCCCAAGACTTTCTGCCATTGATCTGCAAGCTTTTGAACGTGGTGAAAGTACCATTCAGCTGGCTTAAAATCAAAAAATTCTCAACATGCTTCCTCAAACTTTTGGGACAACCTAATATTAAATACAATAGAACCATGTTTTTTTTGTTCTTTTTTTTTTTTTTGCACTGAAAAGATTTTAATTATCCGTATAATAAAGAATAATTAAAGGGAGATAATTTGTCTAATCAATGTTAATGAGGATGATTGTTAGTTGGGTCCAACACATGCATTAACATTATCTAAAGATAATAATGTGATGTTCACATATTTTGAATGGGAATTGTTCATTCACATTTATGAGAGTTGAAGTTGGTCGAAGCATGAGAAAATATAGTTTTTAGATAAAAAAAAGGGAATTATTTAAAAGTTGAGTCAAACATTCTTTTCTCTTTTGTAATTTAGGATCAAGTGTGGAAAATCTAGCTGATGGGGCGGGAGGAGCACTCTTTAGCTTAATTCCTTTTTTCTTTGGAGAACATTGAACAACACTAAAACCAGTTAAATTCTCATTGCGCCACAGTTTGGTTCATGCAGGCAGCAGCAACAAGAGTCGCTTAAATAGAAATAAATAATTACACGTGGCTCTCGTGTTACAATGGACTTGACCTAGGCAGTTTTCAACTTTATGATGCTTAAATTTTGTCAGTTTCTAATCGTAACAAGCTACCAAGGACAGGATGATATGGAGGATATTAACATGCAAAGACACTAGTGACTTTAAGGAGAGAAGAAGGTGTTGAATCTCTACAATAAAATTGCCTGAAAATAGCAATTTCAATTCTCAGAGGTTTAGTTGGTCAAAACATGGTTAGAGAGATAACAACTATGGAAGGCAGTATTAGCTGGGGATATTGTTACAAGATCCAAAGTTTCTATTCAGTGTTACAGTTAATCATCTGAGGAAGGCCAAAGGATAAGTTGGCCGAAACATAGTGAAACAACAACTATGAAAGATGACAGTCCTCAACAAAATTAATACATAGATTATGAAGCTTCATCTCAAAGAATTTCCAAATAAATATGAGGTTGGGGAGAACAATTATGTCTTTTGCATACACTTTTTTTTGCAAACACTGCCTGTGACTCTTCTACCACTAAATTGGGTCTTGCAAGTCAGGGCAAATATAAACATCAGCAAAAGTTAGGGGTTAGCGGCTTGAACTTGACATTCTGACATGAGAAGGTAAAAACGATTCATTTAATACATAAGCCTGACTTCATTGATTTGTAAACTTTTTTATTTGATCTGGACATTAACCCTTGATAATGACATAAAACATTTTTTTTCAAATTGAAAATAATATTAATTACAAAATTTGCTTTTCAAATATAATAATTAATCAAGCATTTTTTTTTGTCTTCACAATTATCCATAATTTATGTATTTTTAGTTCCTTCCCCCTCAACTGCCTATTTTTGTATTACCGACTTCCACCTCCCCTTTTTTGGCTTACTGGCCCCCCTCCCTGATATCTTTTTGCTGTACCAGTCACTTTGGGGGACATTGATCTAGACTGTTCTTTACCTTTTTAGAACAAATACTTGCTTTAATCTGATAAGATTTCAATATTTAGTGAATTAAAAAAACGTCAAAATTTTCTTACAAAGTTTTTAAAAAAGAAAGCTCATTTGAACATCAAAACTACTTATTAATTCAGCCATATTATTATTTATGATTATAATTAATATAATATTGATATTGATATTAATAATAATAATAATAATTATTATTATATTATGATAATATAATATTAATTAATATTATATTATAATAATTAATTGTTAATAATTATTATTCATTATTATTTTTACTTATTAATTCAGCTGCTCACCAAGTAAATATATTATTAATTCAGCCATTATTATAAGTTTTGATAAGAGATTACTAAGTTCTTTAAAGTTTATTAGGAATGTCATTTTCACCCAATAGATAGGCAATACAGGATAGCACTGCTGGTTCACTAGTTCAACATGCCAAAATATTTGTCAAGCAGTTAAAGTATAAGGTGAATAAATGACAGATTATTATGTGAAAGAAAGATAGAAAAAGCCTTATTATAGAATTGATTATAAAGAAAAAAAAAGTTGGTTGGAAGGTGAAGTTTTTTGTTCATCTTGGATAACATTTTAACCTCCAGTTATTTATTCATTTAACTCACTTTTACTCCACTTCCAGATGTTAAACCCATTGACACTTAAAGATTGTTGTTGTTTTTACTGTTATTTTCTTCTTTCTTTAATGAAAACCATACTTAGTTTTGATCTAATTACAAGTTAGATTGCATTTGGAAATAGAAACTTTTTTTCTAACTGGTTACATGAATGAATTAAGCTTTTGAGATGATTAACAGTTGAATCTGTGAATGGAGATGATAGAATGGGAATTCATTATGAAGTTATTTTTTATTTAAGAAGTCCATTTGGCCTGGTGGGTAAGCAGTCAGACTTTGGAATTGTAGTACGCAAGTTCAAATCCTAGTTGTTCCATTTGCATTCATAAATGGACTAATACCTTTGGGAAAGGTATAAATCCCCACATTTCCTTCGGCTATGGGTTAAGTAACAAATGTTGTGTTATTAAAAAAAAATCAACTATTTGTGTATACATAAAATGATTGTTTTCAGCATTAAATGGCCTTAAAAGCTTGATATGCCGTTATAAAATACAAATAAACATTTTTATTTAATGAGAGATGTTAAAGGGGACAATAAAAAAATTTCTTGATAATAAAATCAATTTTTTAAAAAATCTGTATTATACTTTTCTACTCTTAATGATTAACACAATGCTGGTAATCCAGATGACTAGCTGGGCACTCTTTAATGACTAGCAGAAAGACCAAGGCTATCACTGGTTGACTATTTGGCCTGTGATAAGAACTATGCGTTGATATTAATTCGGTATGGGTTCAATTCTGACCTAAGGAAGACTTGTTATTTGCGTTGCTGTCCAGATAAGTTATGGGCAGCAAAACAGGACTGCAGTCATATCTGTATCTGTTTCGGCTATCACCCTATACAGGTTGAGCCGGCACCCCATGAACATTCAAATATTCATAAGGATGATTCTAGGAGAAAGGCGGATGGTGTGGTAGGGTCCCCAGCCCTACCCCGCGGTGAAGACGAGGACTTGACGCAGAGGTCACCGCCACCAGAGGCCGCCGGATGCCGGAGCAGACGCGATCTGGTTTTTGCAGACATACAGTACGTGGTATTTGTCAATGGTCACCCATTAACTACTGACCATGCTCGACGTTGCTTAACTTCGGTGATCTGACAGAAACCGGTGTTTCAACGCAATATGACCGTATACTGCAGTCTTACCCCACAGATTAATATAATTTTTGTTATTAAATTATTGTTCAGGGTGTCATGGAGATTTTTTTTGTTTATGAGTTTTAATGGTTTCTTTTTATCATTTAGTCTAAAATGTTTTGAATCTGAAAGGTAAAAACAAAGATTGTTCTTTAATATAATTTCTTATATAAAATTTGTTTAGTATTTGTTTTAGTCTTTCCATCCAATAATGCTTCCTCTTTTTATTTTTTTTATTTTGATGTGCCAAAATATAAATATCTTATTGTAAGACTATAAAATTAAAATTGTGAAATAAGTGGTTTCTCTATTCAGATTATGTTATAACTCTAAATATTAGTTCTATTATTGTCTGTAATTTTGCTACTATCCCAAGTGAGTTTCACTAAGTACGTAATGGGTTTTTTTTTGAATATTTTTTGGAAATTTCATATCAGTGCTGACATGTTGAACTCATAAATCAAGAGTAACATCTTGAATTTAATAACCTTTAATGACTTTTCAAGATTGAACAAAACATGATTATAGTTAGTTCACTTGAAAAGAAAACATCAACAACACAGGTTACAAAATACTTGTAGATCTACTGTGTATTAGTAAGGTCAAGTACAGGGAATCATTTTGTTTGATGATTTCTACAATCATGTATAAAAAAAAGTTATGTCAAAAAAGTTCCCCTTTTTAATGGACCCTCATTTGCTTAAATGGTACTATTGTTTTTGCAATAATTGTTTTTCTTAAAATCTTATTATTTGTGAAATATCTTTTTCTAAAAACAAATAAACTTGTTTCTATTCAATGATCTAAGCCAAAACATAAAGATAAATTCTTTTCATTAATCTTTTATGAAAATAAAAATAAATTAGGGATGGTTTTCTATTGTTAAAATTTTAATTTTTTTTACTACAAAAAAAGGTTAAAATTAATTTACTTTGACTTACACACAACATATTTGTTTTGTAAAACATTTTAAAATCAATCAATTTTTGCTGTTGATAGAATTACAACAATATAATTGAGGGGTTGCACCTTAGGGAAGGAGGGCTAGTATGCAATTCAAACTGTAGAGAGGAACGTCCCAAAATGGTGCCCATATGATTAGTTTGAAATCTTTCATAGTTAGTTTGCTTTTAAGAGTATAAACTACTTTTAAAATAATTTCATTCTTCAAAATGATTCGTAGTTAATTTTAGGATTACAACTTGCTGCTTATTTAAGGCATTTAAATGGATTTGTTTTCACCTTTGTTATAGTCGTTGTTAATTGTTTCGTATTTGCCATCTTGAACAGATAATCCATCTTTGTCCCAAACCTGAATACTTTTTCCCTTTTTTTTTGTTCTCTCAGGGTTTTGCAATTGTCCTATTGTTGAATCTGCTAACAAAATAAACTCTTTACAATTATTAACCTTCTGGGTGTGTTCTGCTTACATTTATTCTAAATTTAGCCTATTTCATTTTGTAAAGATCTCTTATAATAATGAAGTGTTACTCGTTTGGATTTATTTTAGATCAAAAAAAAAGTGGAGGAGAGAAATCTCTTGTGTGTGAATTTCTGAAATTAGCTGAATTCCTTTCGAGATCTTGTTGGATTATTAGTTTAACTCTCTATTCTTAAATTTAGCTTATTTCATTTTGAAAAGGTCTCTTAATAATGACATGATTCATTTAGATTTATTTTAGATAAAAAAAGGATCACTTTGATAATTTTGTCTGGTTTTAATAAACTAAGATAAAATGAATTAAATGGGAATAAATGAACCCCCCCAAAAAAGGGAACTTTTTAACAATTCATTAAAACTAAGAGTGATGGAAGAAAAATATTCTATTCATAACAATTAAAATCTTAAAACGTATTGTTTAAGAAACAGTTTTGTAATTTTTATTTCCACCTTGTAGATGGTGTCCCTTTGTGAAAGTACATTATTGAAATCTGCTGTTAGACTGCCACACCTCAGGTGTTATCTGTTCCACTAATCCATGATTACTAAAAAAGCAAAGTGTTTACTTGTCTGTGTTTTGCAGGGTTGCCACTGGTGCATGTCTGGCAGGCAATACACACAACAAAAGTTTTCATTTTTTCAGGCCGCTCAATACATCATGACATACTCATAATTTTAACCCTTTCGACTCTAAAGGCCGATATATCAGCTTTAGTAATCGAAGGCAAAAACGACGCACAGACATTTCGACCCTATTATGGTTCTTTAATAGAATAGTGACTACTTAGTAATATTGGTAAGTCAGGGTCCAAAGGTAGAAGGTTGACATATTGTTGTGTGTGTGTTTGTGTCTTCTATTGCCTTAAGTCGCTACGGTCGATATATTGGTTCTTTAGGATTTAAAGGGTTAGATATAAAAGTATTTTCCCATATTTGAAATAAAATACTAGATTTAATTGTTATGCAACAATTCAGGCCGGGCCAGGGTGTCACCATTGTTGAAAATCCTTTCTGCCTTAAATTTGATTTTGATCTTCTTCTTTCTTTTTTTATTGTCCATTCAACAAAAAGTTGTGAGTTTTAGTTTCAATTCTTCAGGTTTTTATATTATTAGGATGTCCCAAAAGTTTGTAAACACTTTAATATTTTATTTACCAAATTATAACAAAAACAACATAAGTTATTCCACGAAATGAAGACCATAATTTCCCAAGACATTTCTGCCATCGATCTTCAAGCTTTCTGGTTAGGTGAAAATGCCATTCAGCTGGCTTTGAATCAAAGAATTCTTGGTACACTTCCACAAACTTTTGGGACAATTTAATGGATTTAGATGAAGATGTTTATTAGAGACTAGAATCTCTTAAAATTGGCTGTTTTTTGATAAAATCAATGACCAACAGAAGCCAAATCATATCTTGAAAATTGAGACATATTTATTGTTCAGACCTTCCTTAAGTGAGACATAATTTTAGATCCTCTGATAACAATTGTATGTTAGTTTTTCACTTTTAAAACCTCTCCCTTCCTTTTTAAAGACATTTGTGTGCCTTCACTATTTGCTATTATTCGAGGGTAAGAATGATGATTCAATAACCTAATTCAATTTCGATTTCTAGTGTGGGCTGTATTAGTTTTAAAAATTCAAAGTTGTAATCAATACTGAATAATAAAATATAATCTTGTGTTAGTTAATATTTTTTGTGTCACTCTCTTAAGATAAAAGGCTAAAAAAACATAAAACATCCATCAAGACTCAAAAACCAGACTGACTGATTGGTTTCATTATTTTTTTCTTAAAAATCTGATGCTCTACCAACTGAGCAATTAATGCTGTAAAGAATTTTCTTTTATGCTTTTAACAATTAAAACCAGGTCAGAAAAACTAGATTTTCAATAACCAGGCAAAATAATTATTTCAAATAATTTCTTTTATTAGTTAATCTATAAAACTTAGTTTGAAATTGAAAAAAACAAAAACAAAGTAATATTTAAAGGTGAAATTTATTAAAATATTTTTAAAACCTGTTATTTTTAATGGTCATACACACTAGTATTAAATGACAAAAATTAATGCAATATTTAAAGGTAAAATTTACTAGATTATTTTTAAAACCTCTTTTAATGGTATTAAACACTAGTATTAAATGACAAAAATTGATATCATATTTAATGGTAAAATTTTTCATATTATTTTAAAACCTGTTATTTTTAATGGGCATATTTACTAGTATAGTAAGAAAGCATATCTAAACCTTTTTTAGCTGAAATTTTCGTATATCCTGAATAATCATTATAGAACTATGAACTATTCAGTTCAGTTGGTACCAAGGTATGTCTACTTATAAACATTTAGAAAGATACCCTTACCTCCATTCTAGTAAGAATATATCAATTTGGATGAATGAACACAAACCCAAGCTAGTTTTACATGGTTATTACATCTATAGGCTTTCTGTAAGCAGTGCTACCTTTTACCTCGATGAGTTACTTTCATTGAGTTGACAGGTATCACCCAAGTTTTTTTAAATCTGTATTATCCTTACACCTAGATGAGTTACTCTCAAGAGTTAACAAGCTTTAGCTGAAAGTGAATGTTATGATATTGACTGGGATTTGAACTCATAATATGATTCCAGAATCTAAGCTTTTACCGTTGCTCCACACTCTCAGCCTATTTATTAATAAGGAGTAGGAATTGAATTTGAGCATTATATTTGGGTTTTCAGATTGAAAAAATGTAAATAAAAATGAATCTAGAATGACGTGGTTTCTACAGTATGTGTCCAACCACTCCTGATCATGCATATTGTGTTCAGGAGTGGTTGAATACCGGCCCACAAATTGTTTAAAAGCAGAAAATACAATAGCTTTACTAAACTAGAAGATATTACTATTTTTATGTTACACACGCAACAGGCTTCTTCTCTAAACCTAATCCAACCCACCAAATTCACACACGTCATATAGTTTGTTTACTTCTTTATTAATTACTATAGACCTTTGATTAATTTTTATTCTTTTTTCAATATGAGACAGAGGGAGAGGGAGAAAGAGGTAAAAAAGTATATAAATGGAATTTAATGATGATTTAAATCAATGAAATATATCTATATGCAAATTTCTAAATATTTTATTGATGTTAATTTATAATCATTATGGTTCATTTATATATATATATATATATATATATATATACAGTTATGATCATATTTATTGGCACGGTCCAATAAAAGTTAAATTTTGTCTAATAAATCCTAAAAAAGGGATTAAATTAAAGAAAATAACAAAGTATATTATGTATTTTTAACTGGCCTTTCCGATGCAGCAATCGGATTTTAGAAAAAATAAATAACAAAGGAACAACAAACATAATTGCAAGTAAATATAATATTTTGTAATTTGTTTCTATATTTATTCAACAAAAAATAATTTTGATATTTCAACATCTTTTAAAGTTATTTTCTATTCTATCTCATTTTTTATTTAGTTTCATTTTCATACAAATTTAAGGTTGCAATTTTTACCACAAATTTTTTATATGCCTGCATCAAATAAAAGTTTTTGATTAAAACAAAAACCTTTTTTGTTGGTTTTGTGCAGGTTTCTGATGGTATGTGCTCTTAAACTTTTATTTCACTGCTGAAAGGCATGAAGCGGGGGATGCACTTACACTTGAGCATTTTGGATTCTACTTTGCAGCTGTTCTAAAAACAATGAATGAATGGCATTTGTACATACTACACACCAACTGCTGGTTTCTTTAATTTATGGCATTTGGGGGCCCTTATCTAAATTTTCCACATCTGATTTATTGTATGCAGATAAGTCAGACCTAGTCTCCTACACAGAGAGTAAAATGCAAGAGCCTATTGATTGGCTCTTTAAAGTCGGCCTTGTTCATCAATATCAAAACATCTGTGGTCATGTATTGGCTTGCTCTGGGCAGCAAAGACTTGATGGAACCTGCAGTTTTCATCTATGGTTGGTAGCTTTGTTGTAGATGACAAGGTAGAATGCTACTATGAGAGAGCTCTTTGGACTAGAACATCTCTCATTGACTTGAAAAGGCAACAAGAACATTTGGGTCTTTGAAAATGGATACTCTATTGTTACTCCTATGAGCAGGAAGTTTTTGAACTTTCAGAAAGATAATACAGGGTGTATGAAAAGTTGGTGTTCAGTAGAAAGTAATGTCCTACTGCCAATTGAGGACATTTCCTATAAGATAATCTGTGATACTTTAAATAAATAAAACCTTTTTGTAGGTAAAAATTGTATCATCTAATAAAATTCATTATTTTAGTTTATTTAAATTTCTATATACCCATAGTGCACAGGAATTTTTTGAATATCTTGTGCTCAATTTTAGTTTCATCTAAATTTTGGAATAGCAATAATCCTTCCTTTTCAGAAGCCTAATCAAAGTTGTTTGAAAAAACACAAAATAATTTTTTTTTAATCAAGCTAAATAAATACTTAAAAAAAAAGAATTAACATGAAATAATGAAATAAAATGATTTTTAAAAATATTTGTGAATGTGGTATGATCCTATTTGGTAGTCAGATGGGTGACCACTTAGGAATATCAGGTACTTTATAAGGTTGGTCTGCACTTCATGGTATGATCAGTCAATTGCAATAAGCATTTGATCTGTAAAACCTTCCCTCTCTCCGATCCTTGCCTTCATAAGACTAACCATGTTAGCTAAAAAAATGTCCTCAGAATGAATCCTTAGGATGAGGACTGGGTGTCTCAAAATACTCTGAGTTAGTAAAAACTCTATAACAAGAAGAAGACTGATCCAAGCCTAAATGGATGAAGAAGAGGTCTTCCTTCTCAAATGCAGCAGGTGTTCTCTTTTATAACATTCTTATTTTTGTATCTGTTTTTAATTTGTTTTTATTTGTTTATTTATTTATTGTCTGAAGTTGATTTATGAAATTTTTTTTTTCTTTTCAGTTTGTGGAAAATGAAGTTAAAAAAGATTTGTTGTATTGGCGCTGGTTATGTGGGTGGGCCAACATGCAGTGTCATTGCCATGAAATGTCCTGATGTCACCGTGACAGTGGTTGACAAAAGTGAACAGCGAATAGCTCAATGGAATTCAGATCAATTGCCAATTTTTGAGGTAAGGACGTTTCTTGCTTTTCCTCAATGGAACAGACAAAGGAGGGGAGGGGGTTGATTGCATATAGGTGTTTTCTCTCTAAGGACTTTGATGGGAATGGGCTTAAAAAATACTTTGAAGATAACTTTTGGTTTTGGGTTTTTGTTGCAGCCCTGAACAGTACTAAGAAAAAACTCATTTCTAACTTTTTGCTACTAACAGGAACAGAACCACCCAAATGCCATGTAATTTATAGTTTAAGACACATACTAATCAAGTGCACACACCTGACGTTAATACAACAAAAATACTACAAAGGACAGAACCTAAGAGATATTCTTAAAAATACTAACGTAAACAGAGTTTTGGCCTTCCTTTGGAAGATAAAATTATTTAGAATTTTTTTTTTTTTTTTTAAAGGCTTAAATGATGCGTTATAAGTTTTTTTTTTATTTGGTACGTTATATTTCGGGGGTATTACCCCATTTTCAAACTTATTGTTATGCTGGTCTTTTAATGCTTTATAACCACATAGACTTAAAAAAAAAACACTTTTTTTGAAAAGAAAAAAAATAATAGTAATAAATTCTCTCAAATAAAAACTAAATCACAATAGTTAAACAATAAGGGATGATTTGCTGCTAAACAAAGGAACATGGATATTAAGGAATTAAGGATATTAAGTGTCATATTAACAAACAGAAATACAGAGAAAAAATTAGTTGTAGTAAAGCCAAAAGAGTGGGCTACAGATGGCAACATCCAAAAGTGGTGCCTCTCAAATTATACATATTATGGAAGAGTCCATAGTCTGTATATGGGGGGGGGGATATGTCTACTTGGTCGAGCACCAACCTAAAATAGGCACATGGCCATTTTGTATGTCCTCTTTATTTCTCTGGGCTATTTTGTAATCAGTGCTGCCCTTCATCTAGATGAGTGGCTCTCATTGGGTTGGTGGGTCTCACCCATCCTGCTTTTTGGAATCAGTGTTATGTTTACATCTAGATGATTTACTCTGCCAAGTTAATGATCCTCATCTGCCTGAAATAGCTAAAAGAAAACTTTGGTAGATGAAGACTAAAGTCTGCAGAATAAATTAGATATTATTCTTCTAACCAAAAGAAAAAAAAGGACTCGATTGTTGTGCTTTTAAAAAATGTAATAAATGATGCATTTAGATGAAATTTTAAAGAAAATCTGATTTTTCAAAAGTTAAATATGTTATTTTATATAAAATAGGAAAGCAGTTCTTATTATAAGAAAATAAAATGGGTAAATTTTATTGGTAATTATTTCTTAAGCTTTTATATTGTATGAAAAAAATATGGATAATTTTGAAAAAGAAAAATGATTAGAAAGACATTTATTTACTGTATGGGTGGTTTTTACCACATTTTTTTCTTCTTGAAAACAAAACAACTTGAAATCCCCTAATTTTTTAAGAAGCTGAAAATTAAATTTTATCTTTTATTTATTTTTTTTATTTTTTTTGTAAGAAATCCTTTTTTTTTTTTGTCATATTTTCAATTTGTTTTTGTTTTTAACAGTTAAACTCATTCATCGTTTCATATTAAAGAATACTTTGTAATAATTGGGTCATACTGCCCATTTAAACTAATTCATTTGAGCAGTGACATCTTTGAATAAGGACAAGTTTTATTTCAAACAAAAAACCCAAAACCCTGAGAATTGAGTTTTTGAATCTAAAAAAACCCATACTTTTCTTTTCCCTGCCGCCAACCGATATTCATAAAGATCAAATTTTAGTTTGATATAATTTTGCTGTCAGTCAAATCAACTCTACAAAAAAAAAACAAAGTTTTTTGGGTCGTGTAATTAGATATGTTTTTATGTTGATTTGAAGAATGACAAGTTAATCATTACAAAGTTTCATAATTGCTTTAACCTTTGGTCTTTCTGTTGTTAAAAAAAAGGAATTGTTGCCACACCCTTTTTTTGTTTGCTTTCCTCCCTATTGAATGTGAACTTCAGAAAATATGGAAGGCCCAAATCTAGATTTTTTCACAACTGAACATCCGCCCCTCCCAAAAATAAATAAATAGATAAAAAAACAACCCCAAATACAACACTGAATTCAATTCATAAAATGATAAAATAAAAGAATTAATTTAATAAAATTAATTTCTTATATCAAACCCTAAATTAGGGAAGTCCACTTGGGACAGTTGGACTTCAGAATCGTAATACTTATGAATTTTCAAGATTTTGCCTCCTGACGATTAAGTTTGAATCCTAGTGATTTCATTTGCATTCACATAAGGTCAAATACTTTTGGAAAAGATATAAATCCCTACATTCCATCCAGCCATTGATTAAATAGTGAATATTGTGCTATCAAAAAAAGGATATGTAGTTATAATATATACATATAATGAAAATTACATTCTGACAAGTATTATAAGTAGATAAACTGTATTTATTTACGATTAACGCTAATAAATAATTTGGAAGTTTTGATATAGATCTATTTCATTCTTATTGAAAATTGTCAGTCGAATATAACTAGGATTGAACCTACAAACTTTCTCTTAGATCAACCTCTTTACCAATCCAGCTACGAAGCACAACTTAGTTTTAACAGCGTTAATCTTGCACATCTCTGAAAAACAAAAAAACTTTGGTGCATTTTGAAGTTAATTAGAGAGAGAGAAAGTTAGCCAAAACATGGTGTAAGAACAACAATAAAAAAGATGGTGAACAGTCTAAAAGCAATTAATACATTGATTTTGAAATCTCATCTAAAAAAGTTCTCAAATAAATTCAATTACATATTTGGTGAAACAACAAGAATAAATGATGAGGACAACCATCTGCAAGAAATTAATACATACATTATGAAGCCTAATCTCAAGGAATTCTCAAATATATATCTATTAATTTAGAATAAATATATATTTTATTTCTAGTTCTTAAAAAAAAAAACACTTAAGGTTTGAGGTGGAAAGTGTGTACATGTATGTGTGCCAGAGAAACACTTAAAATGTATGGGATTTTACATTTTTATTTATAAATATCTAAAGTTCAAAACATGCTTTTTCAGAGAACAAACCAAATAGGATATCCAGTGTTGAGGTGTTTAAATTATAAAAGCTTTCTGAGTAAATCCTTGTATCAAATTCTACCCGGAAACTGGTCAGAAAGAAATAAATTAAAAAGATAAAAAACCCATAAAAACTACCATTGTGTAATTTAAAAAGAAATCTATGTAATTTATAAGACGGAATAATATGTAAAGAGTAAATATTGTTAGTATTAATTGGAGCGTGTTATTTTTTCCTATTTCTATTTTATTTGATGATAGTATCTCCATTTTTTTTTCTTTTCTTCCACCGTTGTGACCCAAATACATTCAACCCTGCCATTCTCTCTCTCTCCCTAATTAAGTTCATATTCCATTCATATACATGCCACTCTTGGGGTATTATATCAAATAAAAACATAACCATTAAAATTCATCAAAAACAATTTTCTTTTATTCCTATTCAATTCAATATTGTTATTTTAATGAGTGAGGAAGTTCACTTGGATAGGCACTTGGACTTAGGAATTGTAGTATGCTTGTTCAAATTCCAGTTCTATCTTTAAAGTTTACATTTTAGTCTAAAATAGAGTTTTGTCTAGTTTTTGTGGAGGATAAGATGGTATATGAAACTAATTGATTTAATGCTGGCAAAGATGTAGGCCAGATATAAGGAGAAAATTCTTGAATTTGTTCACATATTCTTTATAGATAAAAAGGTTGTAGAAAAGATCTAGTTTTGTTGATGTATATATTTCTACTAGAAGTATTTCCAGCTTTACTCAGGGACTTACTATTAAGGCAAATAAGGAAGGAAAACAAGTAGTGATTTTTTTTAATACTAATTCATTTCTAATGCTTTTCTCTCCTAAATTAATTTTTTATGCTTTTTTCTCCTAAATTAATTTCTAATGCTTTTCTCTCCTACTAAATTAATTTCTAATGCTTTCTTATACTAACTACATTTCTAAAGCTTTCCCTACGGTAGTTAAAGTAGCTTATTATATTGGAAGGCAATACCGCATATGCAAATTTTAATGATCTGAAACATTTTTTTAAAATAACTATTGTAGTTCCTTTTTCTAAAGCACTCTACTGAGATATATATATATGTGTGTGTGTGTGTATTTGGGCAGCAATTCATCTCGTAAACAAGCCTGATTGAACATCATTGCTGTGTTCAATCTGCTCTCT